>JAODAL010020809.1:0-68570 GCA_025379985.1 Phyllomedusa bahiana
TAGATTGCACCTCTCGGGAGCTGCGGTCGTACCAATATATAAAAAAAAAAAGTTTATCCAGCAAAAAATCAATATGAAGTAAAACAATCCATAGTTATTAAAGCCATAGTCAGGGTTTAAACATTTCAGGCCTCAGGCCACTAGTCACAGCGACTATGGCTTGACTTACAACAATGTAACTGAACCATGGAGCAATGGATGAACGTGGCTGTGTCCGACGAGACATCTTCTTTTACACTACATGGATGGCTGGGTGTATATAGCTTACCTATGGAAGATAGGGCACTTGGATGCTCTGTTAAAAAAAAGGCAATTAGGCATAGGTTGTGTATTGTTCTGATAATGTGAAACTGTGAAACCTCATGCCCTAGTGTTCATGTATATGACACTTTAATACATACTACCTACCTAAACATCAACAGAACGAGTACACAAACACACAACACAGGCCATACTTACATTTCAATGGCTGAACTAAAGACTGAACCCAGTAGGAGGCAACACAGGCCCCCAATGCTACTTGGGAAAGACAAACAGGGGCAGGTAATTGCTGAGCAGTAGCTTACACACCCCTCCACTAGGGGAACAATTAGATGATAAAAAAAACTGCACATTAAATTGATACCTGTTCACACCAGCATGCAGAAATGCCATAGTATAATACATGGGGAGATTGCACACATGCAAGAATACCGATAAAACAACAACTCATGAGGGAGGTGGTTGCTGGTACAGCACGAGTACAGGCCAAATACCATTGCAATGATATTGAGGAATGCCAGTGGCCGCTTTCTCTCTTTTGTTCAAATCACATCCACAAGGCTTGTACTGTAATCCACTGCAGGTTTCCATGCGCAATTTTTATCCCATGTGGACGTATTCTAAAAGTAGTAATCTTCACTAACATTAGTCGAAAACTTTACTTGTAAACCTGAGAGAATGTCTTCTTCTTTGGTCTCTGCTGATGTCTAAACGAAGTTCTAAATATTGTAAGAAGTAAAGAAATACATATATAGCCCCTAAGAGTATGTTCACACGGCTGATTTTGATGCTGTTTTCGGAGCGTTTCCTCGCACAAAACAGTATAAAAAAAAAACGTCCAAAAAGCCCTCAGTTCATTTTCATTCATTCTTTTGTAAAACAGCCTTGTAGTTCACACATGAAGAGGTTTTTTTTAAACATGTTTTATTAGTGTCAGCATAAGCCGCAATACAGACATTAAAACGTTTTTATGCACGTTTTCTGTGCTTCTTTGGACACAGAAAAAGAAGTGTCATCTCAATTCTTGAAGCGGTTTTAACACTGAAAAACTCCATAGAAATCAATGGAGAGCTTCAAAACCTCGGTACAGTTTTGACTCATGTTTGATGTGTCTTTAGCGGGTTTATCGCTGCTGTTCTTGCCCTGGCTATTAATTTTTTGGGGTATTTCAGAAAGAGAACAGTGTTGGAAAACCTGATCAAAATCTCATCCAAAATAGAGCTGCAAAACCTCGTTGGATACCACGAGGATAAAACCTGATCAAATCCTCGTCAAAAGTCCGTCTGAAAAGTGCTGCATCAAGGTGCTTTTCAGGTGAGGCTTTGATGCCGATTCAGTGTGTGAACTTACCATAAGGAACTTTATATCCAAAAGCAGTCTCTATAATATTAAATAAGGATCTTTTCCCAGCATTTCTAGCAATGTCCATCTGATCCAGTTTATATCCTCACCAGTGGATAGTGTACTGGCACGTCGTGGCCAGCATAATTCACAGGTTTCCTGTGAGGAAAATGACAAAATGTCTACCCTGACCCAGGGCCAGGGTCAGGGTAGACATGTGCTCCGAGAGGCCAAATATCAAAGGAGATTTGGCAGATACCTGGCGACGAAGTTCCATAAGGAATTATGGAATAACCATGCATCACAAGCACATCCCAGTTTCATATTTTTAAATATGAAAGCATCCCACACGTATAGCTGTCACTCCCTTGTTGTAGGACCAACAGAAAGGGAGAAACGGGAAATTGGTACAAGGAACAGAGCAGCGACACAGAGTTTGCTATCCCAGCATAGCTTGAGCCCACCCGGTTCTGATGGTACCAGGGCCACAAACCTGCAGCACTGCATACAGTCCATTTCGTGTCCAAAGCTAGGAACAACATGACCCTGGAAGGGAGTAGCATGTAGACCATCCCAGGGCGTGACAGGGGTGTAACTTGGGATGTCCCAGTATGGATAAACGTAAGGGCCCGTCTGGGCCCAGTGTCATCTCAAGTGGGAAGAGGGTTATGCCGAGTGTATTGGGAGCTTCCAACCAGCAGTTGGCCAAAAAATGCTCAAGCCACCCCCGGCTTACAACGGGATCTCAGGCGGGTGGTCCTACTCTATCTTATCTCTCACTAGGGCCAACTTCAGACCTCTCACTGTGCCAAACGGCCTCCAAAATGCGGAGAGAAAAATAAAAAAGCACCTACCTTACAAAGCATAGTGTATTGATATAACAGCCTGTGGAGGTGGGCGTGGTGCAGCAAACCAAGATGGAGGGAACCATTCCTCCTTATATAGTTCAAAAGCAATATGTGCCAAATACAACGTATAGTTTTGCACAGAAAAACATTTCTGAAAAAAAACACTGCGAACCTGGGTGCCACTGGCATGGCTGCGGCACATAAATATATGCGCACAGTCCAATACCAGTGGCACGCCACTGCTAAAAGGGCAAAATACACATGGAAATCTCCAAAGAAGCATTTTATGCTATCTACAATATATGAAAAAAACTTTGAGATTCTTAGTTCGCATGTTTTTGGCCAAAAAAGGCTCAAGCCACCCCCGGCTTACAACGGGATCTCAGGCGGGTGGTCCTACTCTATCTTATCTCTCACTAGGGTCATTTGATTTATGCAAAACAGTCAGTGAGCTCTTAAATGCAAGGAAATCTTCACACCGACCAATTTATTGGTTCCTCTCCTCACAGAGAGATTTTTCACCTAATGAGTAAAATGGGAAATTTATCAGAAGTAAAAAAAGAGATGATTATTAGTTTTCAAGAAAAAGGTCAACAGGATTTCTGAAAACGCGCAGTTTTTGAACTGATTGCGAGCCGCTGTGGTGAACGTGTATAGTGAGTGGACAAATGACACCATTTTGAATAAGTTAGATATAAACCGCAGAGCACCACATACCATTGATGTGAAAGGTGAATGTAAGCTATGAAGATGTGCGATCGTGGACCGACATGCTACAGTGCAGCAGCTCACCTCCTAAATGAACCGTGGGCTACCAGATGTGTGTCTAAAACAACAGTTCAGTGAAGCCTACTATGTATAGGACTCCAAAGCAGATGGAAGATCACTGTACTTCCTCATACAAAATTGCATCGGCAGAAAAATCAGTATTGAAATTGGACCTCTGCTGATTACTAAGGGCTGCCTTCTCTGATGAGCCAAGTTATCTGCTACATTAAACAGATGGATGTTGGTGTGTGAGGCAAGAAACATCAGAGAACTAAAACCATGCAACCATTGCTGTAAGAACACAAGCTGCTGATGGCAGTGGAATGATATGGGGAATGTTTTCATGGAATTCTCTGGGCCCACTTATCTGTGTGGAAGCAGTATCAAGCTGAAGTGACTGGGGCCCACCAGTGGAGTTGATTATTTGGCCCTAACAGTGAATTAGATTCTAGGGGCCCAACAATGGAGCTGATTTAAGGGGCTTTCCCTACAAGTACTGCACATACTGTATGTGCCTCTTTCACCATGCCCAGGGGCTCACCAGCGGTTTCCCCTGCTCTAATGTTGGCCAGTCCGAGCCAATGTGGAAAACACTATCAACCAATCTGGGTATGAATTAATTCCTGCAGTTCACGTGCACCTATAACTGCTGATTGTCTTCCCTGCGCTGGATGGGATCTTCCTGCAAGACAATGTCAGAAATTTCTGACACTGGTTGAAAGAGCATGACCAAAACTTCCAAGGGCCCCTAATTCCCCAGACTAAAACCCAATTGAGCATCTGTGGTACCACCTCGAAGGTTATATCCGCTTTATCACAGGTATCTACCAGGACCTTATCGAGTCACATCCAGTCCATCTACATTAGCTGCTATCTGTACTGCAGACAGCGTTTACTCTGGATATTGGATGGTAGTAATAATAATAATGTGACTCGACTGTGGTATATATACACATACATGAGAGAAATAAAATATATATACATATCCCTAATTTATATTTGTATATACCCACATACTGTACATAGCTATATCTATATAGAATTGTGCTTGTCTGTCCACTGATCTGTCTAAATGGATCACTTCCTATATCCATATAAATGTAGTGAAATATCCTTATGGCTGCATATATTAAGCCACTGCTACATGGAGACTCCTCAATCTCCCTTATAAGACAGACATTGGATTCCACATGGAATAGCCACGCTATACTGACAGCAAGTATACCCGCTCAAGAAATGAGTTTGTGCCGCTTTCTATGGACATGAGCCAACTGAACTGCAAGTACTAAAGTGTAACCACTTGAAGTTTCATTTTGTGGAAGCTTTTAATAAATGGATCACTTCCTCTCACTATCTATCTATCTATCTATCTATCTATCTATCTATCTATCTATCTATCTATCTATCTATCTGTATATATGTACATATATATATATATATATATATATATATATAAATATATATATATCGCACAGTTTTGGTGAAGAGGTCTTATATACCTTATCCTTTATACATACAGTAGCTAATATCTATATACTTGTGTTTGTCCATCGACAAATCTATATTTATCGCTCCCTCTCTGTATATACAGCACAGTTTTGGTGAAGAGGTAAGGCTATGTTCACACGGCTAATTGCACGGCGTACAGTACACCCCGCAATTACAGCGGGTGTTCAGGAACTCGCGTGTACTCACGCGGCGCGGAGGGGGCGTGGGCGCCGGCCTCATAGACATGCATTACACGCGGTGCATAAGCGCCATGAATAAATTACATGTCACTTATCTCCCCGCACGTTGTATCGTGCAAGCAGAGAGAGGAGACGTAATCCATAGTTTTCTATGAGAACTGTGGATTACCGTAATGATTGGGGCGCATTTCGCTCGTATTAGAGAGCAGTATGCTCTAAATACATGGTGAAATGTTTCCCAAAATAAGCGGTGTGAACAAAGCCTAGGCTATGTTCAAACAGGGTATTTTAGACGCGCATTTCGCGTCGTATTTGCGCTATAATATGAGCAAGATGCGTGCTAAAATTACGGTAATCCACAGTTCTCATAGAGAACTATGGATCACAGCACTCCTCTTCGCCTCGCTCGGACAAATGCGATCGTATACGCGCCGCGAGTAATGACAGTCGATGGTGCCGGATCAGCGCAACTCCCGAACACCTGCCGTAATTGCGGGGCGTACTGCACGCCCTGCTATTACACCATGTGAGCATAGCCTAACAGTCCTTTATACATTGTTCTTTATACATACACCGCTTTATATCTACAGCATATACTTATGTTTGTCCATTGAGGTGAGAGTCCTAGAGCTGGTACAATATTCCTATGTACATTCTCCTTTATACATACATAGCTATACATATATACTTGTATTTGTCTATTGACCCAGTATATATATATAATAATATATATATATAAATATATATATATATATATATATATATATATATATATATATATATATATGGATTGCACCTTCTCTGTCTATATAGAGCACAGTTTTGGTGCAGAGGTGAGAGTCCTTGATGTAGAGCTAGTACCATCTTCATATGTATATTCTCCTTAATACACACATAGCTATATATCTATATATGTTTTTGTCCATTGATAAATCTTTATGAATCGCTCCCTCTCTCTATCTATAGAGCCCAGTTTTAGTGCAGAGGTGAGAGTATCTAGAGCTGGTATCATCTTCGTAGGTACATGATCCTTTATACATACTTAGCTATATATATACTGTATATACTTGTGTTTGTCTCTATATCTATATGGATCGCTCCCTCTCTCTATCTATAGAGCCCAGTTGTGGTGCAGAGGTGAGAGTATCTAGAGCTGGTACCATCTTCGTAGGTACATGATCCTTTATACATACTTAGCTATATATATACTGTATATACTTGTGTTTGTCTCTATATCTATATGGATCGCTCTATATATAGAGCCCAGTTTTGGTGCAGAGGTGAGAGGCCTTGATCTAGAGCTGCTCCCGTGTACATGCCCCTCATACATGGTGGCAGAGCTGCAGGCGACGATGCAGCCGGGGCTGTGAGGAGCCGTGTGCAGCAGTGCATGCTGGGACTGTCCCTCCTCCCAGGCCTGCTGGAGACAGTGCAGCTACAGGAGCTGGTAATGTCCCCCTTGTACAGTGACACTTCCTGCTGTCCCTGCTCGGTGTGCGTCCCTTTGGATGTCTTATAGGGATAGTTACAACTGTTCTAAGGAAATGCAATGCTTCATCCTGAAACCCTGAAGTTCAGGACACATTACATTACATACCATAAGGGTCTGTGCACATGGTGTATTGCAGCACGGACGCCGGGGGTTTTAGACGCTGGACAGCTCGTACTTCGGAGGGTATGTTCACACGGCTTTTTTTGAAGCGTAATTGCGGTGTGCATTTCGCTGCGTATTGCACTTTATACGCTGTGAAATGTGCGCCGCGATTACGGTAATTCATAGCTCTCATAGAAGGCTATAAATTACACATCATCTACAATACGATCGTATCGTACGCCTGGGGAGAGAAGTGGCGTGTCAAATGTTTGCGGCACTTACATGCCGCTGACAATGCATGTCTATGGGGCCGGCCCCCCTGTGCTTTGAGAGTACGTGCTGATCAGCGCATGCTTCCAAAACACCCGGCGTATTGCGGCGCGTACTATACGCGCCGCAATAAGCCGTGTGAACATACCCTAATGCGCAACGGGGCTTGCCCCATTCACTTTCATTATAGCTCTATGGGTATGTTCACACAGCTTATTTTGGGGCACATTGCGCGGTGTCCTGCACTCTAATACGAGCGAAATGCGCCCCAGTCATTACGGTACTCCACAGTTCTCATTAGAGAACTATGGATTACGCCTCCTCTCCCCGCTCGTACAATACGATCGTATTGATACACACGCACCACGCCGGGCAGATAATTCAGGGCATCCAAAGTGAATTTAACCTAAGAATTACTGAATTTTGGGTGGATTGAAGCAGAAATATGCAGTGTTAACATACCCTAAGTCTGTGTTCACATAGCGTCATGTTCACACGCATTCCTGCGACCACTTATTCACATATATTCTGTCTGTATTCAGAGTCAGGACCGGGGAATGGGGCTAATCTGCCTCCTAAAACAATGCAAACTCTATAAAAACTATGTTGAACAATAGGAGACAGATGTGTGAGAATTGGACGGCATGCCTCAGCCCCCTGACACACAGTGGATTTTTCAGTGGGAGACTTCCCCCATGTGAACATAGCCCTAGGCTGCTTGTTGACAACCGTCACGTGACTGAGGCTTTATCTTTCATCTCTGTGAAGTGAAGCAATCCATCAGGATTCTGGAAAAGCTGGAGGACAGTCCGGGTCACAATGGCCATATTGGTTGTTACCCAGCTTTCCCAGAACCTATATGTAGATGTGGATAATTCACTGCGGTTCCTAATGATGTACAGCGCGTAGCTATCTTTCAGCAGGAGTGTTAGAATATCAATATATTTACCTCCCAATATCTCTGTATGATCTCCACTCCTCAGGGATACTGTGATGACTGTATAACTCAGAGACTGGTGGACTCCCACAAGATGGCGCTCATCAAAGTCATTCTAGATGCAAGGATTTAGCTACCAGTTGTGGAGGGCGGCTGATTAACAGAAGATATACGAGCGAAGATGATGCCAGCCATCAGCCCCATCCGGATCCTGCTTCTGCTATGTGCGCTGGGGCCGTGGGTGTCACGAGGTAAGTGCTGGAGGTGTAGAGGGGCACACACTGCAGTGCCATCCATAAGGCTGGGTCCACATGGCATCCTTCTCCTACTGGAGAAAACGTGGTGCAAGACATAGCAGAGATCTAAGTGCAACCTCAGCGCTCTGTCGAGTTTTTGCCTTTCATCATGCGCCATTCACTGTGGTTTAAGGACTTGCATTAGCCCCAACCAGAAGAGCTAAACCACATCCTGATGCTGAACATGCATGGGAAACAGCCTAGAGCATGGAGTCACATTGCTATTTTATTACACATAACACAACGCATTAAAAAATGCACCATGCGCCTGAATGATACGTATCACCATTCAAGCCCATGGGACACTTTACACGCCTTTTTGACAAGCAGTTTGATACATAAAATTCCTGTTTTGTGCAATAAAGGGGTTTTGCCAGGATGTGCCTTATTCTGCAAGAAGCAAATGTAAACAAGCCATGCTGAGCTAAAAGAGAGAGCGACACAGCCAGAGCAAAGAGCCTGCATAAGGGATCGTGTGAAATGATCTCAAATAATTCACACTACAACTAGTAGAGGTCCAGTATAACAAAGACAACACCTTTTCCCACAGCAGCTTGAAAAGCTTCTTCATGTTCTCCTGTCATCAGATAAAGCAGGGATCTACTCAATAAATCACACTACAACTTAGTGGATTCTGTATACAAAAGACATCATATTTCTACCTCCGTTGCTGAAAGCCTTTTTCAGCTCCCTCTGATCAGATAAGAAGTGTTCTCTGCGCAAGCCCGCCAGCAGCTTTTGTCAGGTCGTATATAATAGAAGCTTTTAAATAACTAAGGGCAGGTAAGGCAGCCTATAGCTCACTCAGACTGCAAATTTTTGTAATCACATATATTTAGAAAAGTGATTAAATACCCATTTTGGAGGATCCCACGTCAACATTACATCGTGGCAAAACCCCTTTAAAATGTGTAGAGACTCATAACAATATCACTGTAGAGAAATCTAGTACTACTGTGTATATGGTGCTGGTTCTCTATTAGATAAATTTGCATTGTATACACTAGACTCCATCACCCCGACTCTACTTACACTCACTTTTTTATTTTTACCTTACGGGCTATAGAGGATAATGTCATAATTGACACAATGGATTTATGAAAACTGCCTAAGACGATGTTCACACTGTGTTAATAGCATATGAACCTGCAGTAAACCAAACACATATGCCAAACATATCTGGAGTGCCCCATGTGCACTGTCCTTAGTAATATAAAAATATTAGTTACTAAGAGACCATATTCAGACTGATCTTTATCCTTAGTAAAACAAATGGCCAGTATCTGCTTCCGAAATCGCTCTGGCCTGGCAGGAATTCATAGCTCTCAATGGGAGCTATGAATTACCGTACTTCGGGCTTATTGCAACGCAATTACGCCCCGAAATATGGCCTGCAAAGACGCAGTGTGAACATACCCTTAGACAGGTTTCAGAAATTTCCATGTTTATAAGCATATATACTAAAATATTATTACTCTAATATATAAACAGCGGATGCCTAAGGGTATGTATGTTCACACAGGCAAATTCCGGTAATCCATAGCTCTCACAGAGAACCATGGATTACGCCTCTCCTCGCTCGTACAATACGATCGTATTGTACATGCGGGGAGATAAGTGACATGTCGATTACTTGCGCCGAATACGCGCCACGAGTAATGCATGTCAATGGGGACGGCATGCTGCCGGCCCCCCGCGCCCCGGGAGTGCACAGGTATCAGCGCGAACTCCCGAAAGACACGATGTACTGCGGCGCGTATTGTACGCGCCGCAATACATCATGTGAACATAGCCTAAGAGATCATGACTGCAGGGCTATATAATGCCATAGCACTATACAGATGTCCTAATCGTTGACGTCAGACACAGTCACGCAGTAGGGATCACACAGTTTAAAGGGGTTCTCTGGTTTAGCAAACCTATTTTCATATAACTTATTATACAGTTTCATAGAGGGGTCCACTGCTGAGGATCCTTAAGCAGCTCTGATTCTGGAGGACCAGTCCTGTTCTGCGTCACACATACAGCCCATTGATTTGAATTAATTCTGTAACTTTTTTAGAAGTGCCTTTTTAATATTAATATTGGATTGTCCAAAGCGGAGATCCCCTTTATTTCTTTGTTTCAAATACACATTGGCATCAATATTGTAGGAAGCCAATTAAACTTCCAGTGTGTTTTTGCAGTGTTGAAGAAAATTAGAATACCCAGAGGAAACCCACACAGATAAGGAGGGGACAAATATAAAAAAAGGGGGGTTTTTCCCTCACAAAGTTTTTGATGGCAGGGGGGTTGGGGGGTATGGGGTTTGAATTAAAACCACCGTGGGTGTGAGGCCCCAACCTTGGGGGACCCCCCAGCACGTATCTTAAAAATAAGCACTGAAACCTCTCCTAGCAATATGCCATCAATGTCTGAAGTTACACAACCTCTTTAAAAGGGCAAAATTCTGCCTTTCCCTTTTGGGGAAACCCGGGTTCCCCGTGAAAAAAGGGGGAAACATCCCCATGAGCCCCCCAGGATGATAAAAGGGATGGGACACTGTTGTTGTTCAAAATTTTGTTAAATAGTTTGGTAATTTAAAAATAGGCATTGGGTAATAGGGATTTTTAAATTTATAATCCAGAGATTTTTCAATAAAGGAAATTTAAAATTTTTTAAAAAACCAAAAGATTTTGGTAGGCTGAAAAAATTAAAATGCAGGGTTTTTTTGTAGGGAACAATATTTTGGTTTTTTCCAGGGCTATTTGCTGGGGAAAGCTAACAATTTTAATTTCCCAACCGGGTTTAACATAATCATTTTCTTTTCCAAAAAGGGCCCGGTTAAAACCTTGCTGTATTGGAAAAAGGGCCCAAAACCCAGCATAAACCGGGTCCTGACTTTTTTTTTTTAAATTTGGCCCTTGAACTATTTTTCTTGTTTTCTTTTGCGGGTCATGAACCAAATTTTTTTAAAGGGGCAAGTCACTGGGGGGAAAAATTTTCACTAGGGAACAAAGGGCTCCGACAGAAAAGAGGGGGAAGGCCCAACCAAAAAAGTGACTGAAAATGAGTTTTTGAAAATTGAAAAGTTCCTGTCACCAACAAGGATTTCAGGTACGATTAAACACTGATAAAGTCCTATATTCAACAGTGCATATATGTGGCACCAGCAGTTATTCCTTAAAGAGACACTACCATCAACATTTTTCTTGTCACATAGTAACATAACAAAAAGGTATAAATTCCCCTAGTACATTAAATCCTTTTCCTTTTGTGAGATCCTTTAAAACACAGCAAATGAAAAGGATTGCTTCAGGGTCCTTTTTTGGTCAACGTGGGGGCTTACAGGTTTTAAATATTAAGCAATAATCGAAAAAGTGGGGAAAAAAATTCCTCCATAGTTTCAGAAAAAGATTACCCTATTTTTTTCCCCTTTTATTATTGCAAATTTTATAACTGCGGTCACAGTCTAATCTTATGTTTCCTTCCAAGAAAAATAAGTGTCATTAGTCATTACCACGTCGGGCCGCCACCCAAAATTTCAGGGCCCCATACACAAAAGCTCGGGGGCCCACCCCCACAAACACAGCACCCCCAGCCTCGACACCAGCCCCCCCAGCTGTACTTTCAGCCCTCGCCCCCCCCAGCCTCAATACAAACCCCCCCAGCCTCAGGGGGGGTCGCTGGGGCAAAAGGGGGCTTCAGTGAGGCCCAACAGTATCTCAGCATCACTCCAATCACAGGAGTGAGTGCTCTCTACAATACTACAGCTGCAGCACGGATGGCGTTCTCTTTCTTCCAGTTCTCCTGCTCTCCTGTGTTTAAAGGTGGGGCCCCCCCCTCTCTCTTGCCTGGGGCGGGGCTTCAGTGACTCCCTGCAGAGGGGAAGGAGAGGGGGGCGATCCGATCACAGGCCCAGAAGCAAGAAAGTGAAACGCTTGTGTGCGCACTGACAGTAAAGAGCACTCACTCCTGTGTCGGAGGTGCTGAGCCGCAGGGCCCCGTGGCGGTCCAGTGCCCGGGGCCGTGTCCAGGCTGAGTAGTTTATGAAACAAGAGGGCCTGCTTGCAGCGGGTCCCCTTGTTTCACCGGGCCCCGTATAGCAGAACCCCCTGTACTGCCTTTACAGTGGCCCTGCCTAATGTTTGTAATGAGACTAAATTCTAAACTGCTGTGTAACGGGTGACTTGTGGCTGCATGATAAAGATCCGATGTAGTGTTGCTGAAATTGCAACTAATAATAGTAAATGTCTATCATTAGTTGTCTGTAGCTGTATATAAGATTGCAATCTTATGTTGCACATTCAAAAGTTGCCTTGTAGCCCAAGGTAAAGAGTTTGAGAAGGCTGCGTGACAGAGCTGGTGAAGGCTGTTAATGTTCATCCCCAAACAAAATTCTTCTTCTTACACAAAAATTTTTTTTTTTTCAAATCTGAGCTCCAAATCCCCTCCATAACCATAAAGATAAAGGAGTTGCCCAGGTTTAGAAAAACAAGTCTCCTTTATTCCACGTACAGAGTGACAACCGTAGGATGTGTTTAACCCTTTAACCCACCATGATGTTCTGGTCCATCATTTTTCTCACCGCTACTCATGGTGCAGTGCGTGTTATTGCACCATGACGTACAGGAACCTCATGGCTATTGTGCGGGACGAGGAGCTGTGCCCACACGATCGCTGCGGAAGCCCAGCGGTTATTGACAGCCGGGCTCCTGCAGTTGTGGTTCGGAGCGGAGATAACTCTGTTCCGGGCCGTTTAACCCCTTAGCTGCCACGATCAATAGCGGAAGCTAAGAAGTTTAACACAAGGAGGGTGTTCGAGTTCCCTCTGTCCGCCATCGAAACCTTCGCAACGCGATCGCCAGCGTTCCAATGGTTGTCAAGACAACCGGGGGCACACAGTGATCTCTGAGTTGTGTGATGACGTAATCCTGTCAGACCCACCCGGAGGCACAGCCCGATAAGCTGAATGACAGTTGACAGTGTCATTCATGCTGACATGTACTATAATGATCGCTGAGTATAGTCCCAGAGTGGGACAAGTGAAAAAATAAATAAAAAGTAAAAGTGTAAATAAAAAAAATCCAGTAAACACGCACAGCGCCCATTACAGGTACCAATCGCCCCCCCCAAATTTTTTTTAAAAATACATATTTGGTATTGCCAAATGTGTAATAACCTAACCTATAAAACCGTCATGTTTATTAACGCATATAATTAACACGTAAAAAAAAAAAAAAGATGGCAGAATTGCAATTTTTGTTCATCCTGCTGCACATGAAATGGAATAAAAAGCGATCAAAAAGTCATATGAACCCCAAATTGGTGTCAATGAAAACATCAGTTTGTACAGCTAAAAGTAGCCCTTACACAGCTCCATTTATGGAAAAATAAAAAAGTTATGGCAATAAGCAGAGAATGATGGATAAACATTGTTTTACACAATAAAAACTTTTTTTTCAAACTGCTACAACAAAAAAAAAATATAAATTGGGTATCAACAAGCATAGTAAAACTAACGTCACGTACACTGCACGTGAGTCCTTTAAAAGTTAAAAAAGACTACCTGCATTGCTTTATTTTCCTTACCCTGCCTCCCAAAAACAGATTAAAATGCAATCAAAAAGTCATGTGTCCTTCAAACTGCTACAAATGAAAACGTCAGCTCATCCTACACAAAAACAAGGTACACAGCTCCGTACACAGAAAAATTATTAAAAGTTATGGCTCTCAGACTATGGCGATGCAAAAACGTGTTATCTTTTCTAGATAAAAGTGTTTATATTGTGTAAAAGAAGTAAAACATAAAAAATACAAATTGGGTATCGCTGCTGAGTAAAGCTAGCATGTCATTTATACCGCATTTGACTGCTGTAAAAAATACTGCCCACAGTCACCACAAGAGGGAGCTAGGAGTTTAAAGGGGTGTTCCGAGCCTAACATTACTCGTTTGTCTATCGGGGTATGAATAAAAATAGAAACCGGGACCGTCCAGTGGGTAAGCATGAGTCTTAGCTTCTATTTTTACTCATATCCCCACAGACAAATGAGCAATGTTAGAGCCCGAAACACCCCTTTAATGTACAGTATACTGTTTTTACATTGACCAATGGATAAGAGAACAGTATGCAGTAAGATTTTAGGATTTGTCTTGTGCCGATTGTGGGCGACATGTATGAAATTTGGCGTGGGGACGCCAAATTTCATGCGAATAAAAAAGTCATAGAATGCTCCTGATTTATGAACCCTCTCTACAGCGGGTCATAAATCAGGTGCATTCTAGTGCTAGGGCGACATTTCTGGCTCAGGTATACCACTTTGAAAGTGCTCTACCTGTTCTAGCTGTAATGCACCTAGAAATGCTGTAGTAAAGCTTCACTATGGTTCTAGTGCCCCTCAGATCGGGTGCATTACAAAGTGCCGCAGGCGCGATGTAAGGTGCCTGGGAGTGGCGTGCGGCAGATTTGAAATGTATGAACGGGGCTGCGTCTGTTATCGGGCTAAAAAGACGCCAGATATCTGACGCAGCCCGATTCATATATGTCGCCCTACATGTCTATACAGAGATTTGGAGCTATGAATGAGGACAAATTAAAAAAATAAGTTCTGGCTACTATAACGTTTTGTTTAAGATATTAATGTTCCTAGAAATGTACACATAAGGTTCACATCTGTGTCGGAGGTTCTGAAAGCAGAAATGGAACTGGACCTGCATTTTAATGGTCACCAGCGGTGCCCGATAGACCCTATTCACTACTGTGGGGATTGTCGGGTTTCCACCAAACTGTCCATTGTTCTACTGGTAAAAATGGCGTGGCATACATACCACAAAGGAACTTGAGTCAGAGTGGACCTAAAAAGACATTTTGTTGAAACATGGAAATTTGTTTCAAATTCTAGCCCTCTATATCATATACTGGGACTTTCTCTACCAGCCAGATCAGCGCTACCAAGCTCAGTATTGTTCTGGAGGACCAGTGGGTGGTATATGATACCTTTTAGGGAACTGAACCGATGCCACAGCATCTCTTAATCTTTCTTTTTAATTTTCCAATAAAATATTGTTTCTTCAAAGCAAATGACATTGGTTAAAACCACAGGAAAACCCTGTTCCATCAGAGGTAGAGAAGTAGATGTTTGATTATACAGTTGCAGAGTTATATCTATGGCCTTTTACCACTTTTATTGATTGAGTCCACTTTGGATATCTCAGATAGCATTTACACATGTAATGGTTCTAAAAGGTAGAGGAAATGGTACATGTGTGCATATAGGAAAATAATATAAGCTATTGTTAAAGTAATAAGTTCTTATACTTACTACTCCAAGAAGGGTCACATCTTTGGCTGGAGCCAGCTGGCTAACGAGGGAGAGCAATGATGAGTCACAGGTTGAGTTTCAAAATCACTCTGGAAGCAAAAGCTCTCAGACCTTTATTTTATAGACAAATAGTTACATGATATCAAAGGGTTAAATGACAAGTCCGCCATAACCAATGGAAATACAATATGGGCGTGAATAATCATTGGTGGACATTAATATTCATACTTCTTACTGGACAATGTCCAAGATTAATTAAACTTCAAACAAAATACATAAATCTTCTAAATATGTCAAACTATAGGAAAACATCTTATTACTTTGTAGGTGCCCAAACGGTATCAAAGTTATTCTAGCTCAGCTTCCAATTATAATTGGACATCATAATTGGACACCTGCACTTGCATGAGAACAGGAACTTTCCCACTAGTGTGTCCTTGGCACCCTGGCACCTACAAAGCAATTCTTGGCTAAGTTTCAGTATGAAAACATCTTTAAGATACAATGGGAAAGAGACAGCCAGAACAAGGAAATAAAGACAAAATGGAGTCGGTTCAGGCCTAGACAGCAGGGCTATATTTACTCTATCTAACACTGTATAAAACCTGTGTAAAATATTGGGCTTCCTACATGTTTTAGCGTATCACACACAGCTTTTCTCCTACTAATTTATCATTTATGAAGAGAGAAGACAGAAAACCCAAATCTTTCATATTTTTTGACACTTCACATCTAGGGAATTTGTAAGAGCAACAAAATACAAATCAGAAGCAGAGACGTTTAGCTGGAGCTTTGTGTTTGAGGATTTTGTATCAGATGAGCTGAAGAAGAAAGTATCAAGGAAGCTGGAGGTGAGTGCCATACGGTGAAGAAACCAGGAATACAGTGTAGTGCTGTCACATAGCTTTGTGAAATGATTATGCTTTGTATAGGAATGTTGTCTTTTTATAGGTTTGTATACAAGAGGGTTTACTGTACAACATATACATCCATCACTAGAATTACCAGTAATGAAGTGTTAAAGCAGTGGCGACAGCAAACTCCCACTGTTACCTCATCAGACAAGGCGCATCTGCTCTGGATCTTGGATGGTCTATGGCAGTAATCTACAGCTGATACCTAGATTTCTGCTATAGATTAACAAGCATATTCATACACAGGTTAGGCCTGTTGTAATTTAGTGGAGTTTATCCACAGCTTATCAGTGAGGAATCTGCAGTAATAATGAACATATATTTCTTTGAGCATGCAAGTCGGTTAGCAAATATCCTGTTCATAGGGATTGCCAGCAAAGTGTTTGGATTTCAGGGCTAGTGTCTCAGCCAATGTTTTCTACCAGTTTGCAGGGGGCTGTATTATGAGATCTCTCTCTCTTTCTATGAGATGCATTATGAAGTCACTATTATTTGTGAATTTAACAATGCAAATATTAGTGGCATAGGGATTACTATAAATGTGGAATCCAGTGTCAGATTGGGACACCTGGGGCCCACCAGTGAAGTTGATTCTGGGGGTCCGCACTACAGCTACTGTACATATTGTGCAGGCCTCTTGCTTTCTCTGCCTTTCTCCCTGCAAACCAGCCCAAGATCTGCCACTAAACTTAGGGGCTGACCATGGGTTTCCCCTGCTTCCCTGTGGGCCAGTCCAAGCTTGGACACATCTACAAAAGTCCTTGATCTTCACCGCACTAAAGTCATACCTACCCTGTTTCCCGAAAATAAGACACCCCCAAAAAAAAGACATGGTGCATTTTTAGTTATGACATTCAGAGTTTGGCTGCTTATACTGATGTTTATGATGAAATCACTACAGTATATTAATACATGTTGATGTTTTGTTCAACAATAAATGTGAACTATTGTTCAGAGAAAAAAATACATCCCCTCAAAATAAGTCTTAGCTCGTCTTTAGGAGCAAAAATTGATATAAGACACTGTCATATTTTCGGGGAAACAGGGTATGTTTTAAAGGGATGCTTTGTAGCAATGCAGGAGCATTATGGTAATACCATATAAAAATGGAAAATAAACACGTTATAAGTATTAATCCAACTACAGACATTTATAGCAATTATAGCTGACATGCCATAAATATCTTATTAGTAGGGTTCACCTCTGAGACTCTCACCATTCTGGAGATTAGTGCGGTGTTCATCTTTAATGCCATAAGTGTGTGAAATAGGAATAACCTTTAAATGGGGTTTTACCACAAAGTAAAAACCCCTCCACTGGCCGCTTGCAGCTAGTTATGAGCCGACCGTGCATGTGAATGAGGAGGGCGGTGCTTGTGGCTGTCCTCCTCATTCACTTCTATGGGAGCTTCTAAAGAAAGTTAAGTTTGTGCACTCAGCTATGTTCAGAAGTTCCCATAGAACTTTGTGGTAAAACCCCTTTAAACCTACATACAGAACTGTGACAACTTTATTAATTAAGTCACCCATATTAGCTCTCTAGGTTTTGTACTAAAGCTAAACACGCTCGCCTATTTTTCATCTAAAATAAACTTCTGTTAATGATCTAACTCTCTTGTTCATATGTTTCTAATTCAGTCAGCACCATGGTGGCTTCCTGTAGAAAGAGCCTTTTGGCGTCAGGTAAGAAATTGTAGTATATTCTATGCTATCAATGAATTCACAATTTTATAATGCTGTAGAACATTGTGTACTTCATTCCTTACACCCAGTGATCATCTAATTTTCTACATCGGACAAGTACAAGCTGGTGCCATCCTTATGACTAAGTAGTCTGTCTACCAATAACATGTCTGTTGGAGGAACCCATGTTCAGAGACAAATAGTTTTTTATATTAAAATTTTTAACAGTGCATAACCTTTGTATTATGCCTCAGTTATTTAACATTAGAATTCATAATCCCATTCTATTCAATGTCTATAGCCACTTGGACCAGGCTCGGGTATCAAGGAGAAGCTGGCCTTCCCTGTTCTGCAGGTTAGTTGGAATGATGGCCAGGCTTATTGTAAGTGGCTCGGAAAGAGGTTGCCCACAGAGGAAGAATGGGAATTTGCTGCTAGAGGAGGACTTAAAGGTATGCTGACATTTTGGTTAAATTATGTTCAAGTACATACCTTTATTTAATTTCATGACGAAATCTAAATTTATCTTGCTATATTTACAGGAAATGCCTATCCGTGGGGTAACACGTTTCAGGAAAATAGAAGCAATCTTTGGCAGGTAATATGTTATTACTTGTAAAATTTCAACTTTATAAGCTAGGGGATGATAGAAAATAGAAAAAAAAAATCACCTTTCAAACCCACTAGTTCCAGTCCCGGTGATTCTGGCTGATTATGTCACCATTAAGGCCACTTTGAATAGCTGCAGGGTAACGTGAAGAATGAACACTGGTGCCACTGGCCGGGATCACATGAATCGGCCACATCACTGGAACAACTAAGGGCATGTTCACATGGCGTCTTGCGTCCGTGTGAACATCCGCTTTTCTGATGCGTCTCTGGGTCCGTCTGAATGGACCCAGAGACGCATCTAACAATTAGCAGTGAGATTATCACTGCCGGCAATGACAGACACGCAGCGGTGTTCACATGAGAGATCGCTGCTGCGTGATTGCATCGCGCCCGTCAGGTCCGTCTTGCAGATGCGATCCAAGAAATGACATGCAATTCTTTGATCGCATCTGCAAGATGGACCCGACAGGTGCGATGTGAACACGCAGCAGCGATCTCTCATGTGAACGCCGCTGCGCGTCTGTCATTGCCGGCAGTGATAGTCACTGCTAATTGTTAGATGCGTCTCTGGGTCCGTTCTGATGGACCCAGAGACTCGTCAGAAAAACAGATGTTCAATTGCACTGTGTTTTCTTGTGTCAAGTCCACATTGCCTCTGTTTTACTGAAAATGTATTGGGCACCAGGGAAAAAACTGTGTCTAGTGTAAATATTGGTATTTAATTTACCATTGGATTCTGACAGCCTATAAAAAGGGTGCCTAATTTTTAGTGGGAGGATGGGCCCATCCGAATTAATCGGATTAATCTTCTGTGGATCCTGTAAAAAAAATGGAAGTTATGACACTAACGTGAACAAGCCCTACTGGTTAAAGGGTGCCTTTAAAAGGGTTTTCACCATCTTGTAAGTTTAGTTTTGAGGCCAGACGGCCAATAACTTCTATGGTAGTTCCTTATATAACCGAGCACACTCACGTGAATGGGGTGAACTCTGCAAGCGCAGCCATCTCCCCATTTTGTGCGGCTAAGAAAGCTATGAGCTAGGATTAGAACTAAACTTGCAAGAATGGACAACCTCTTTAATTATATGTCTGCCATTGTGCAGTTGGCTTCTTGTTAAATAATACAAATATGTCAAAGTAAAAAAAATCCATGACTAATTAAATTAATACAAATAGATTATTGAAAAAATAAATGATCAGTATTCACATGAGTTAAACAATAAAAGAGGTTTTCTGACCACGGCAAAAGCCTCCTGAACAAATCCATCTGAAGGTTCTAAGAAAATGATCTGTCCACTGTGCGCCTGTCCAGTTAATACAAAGCGTCATTATTTAAAGGGATTGTCTCACTACAGGGATTGCTTTTTATGTTAAAGATCTTGCAAAAACAAGTCACTTTGCAATATGTGTCCATTAACAGTGTCCTACCTATTCCTAGATATTCCCTCTTGTATGGGCTGCATCAGCTCCTCAGGTCACTATAGCTACAGACCTGTTTGATCTCTCCTGATAGGCTGCCAGCAGTGGTTGCTATAGCTACAGACCTGGCTTCTACTACAGCTTAGTGGAAGCCAGTAAACACGTCCCTGAATCCAAATTGAAACCAAGAAAACAGGGCTGAGGTAAGAGGAATCAATGTAGTGAGACAACCCCTTTAAATAGTGAATAATGGTAGGAATGGTAGGAATGCAGCAAATACAAACTAATATTCTTAGGCTGCATTTACATCTGTCTTGATGGTTCCATTCAAGCCTCTTTTGTGGATTCCATCACATTTGCACGGCATGCAGTGCTAACTTTACCCAACACAGCAACAGACACCTCAGTGGAATCTGACAGGCCCCATTACAAGTCAGTGGGGTCTTTTTTCTGCCCCTATAAGAGAACAGAATTTATAACCCAAATGTGCACACAGCCTTATAACATTTTGTATGAAGATTGTACCTCCATCTTATTTGTTCACTTTGGTTATGTCTTGAGGTATTTCTAGCTAAGTTGTTTACATGCAGTTCACCTCAGACATATGAATTGACTAATTTTTAATTGTAGGCTATTTTTAACAAGATTCTCACTCACCTACAGGGTAAATTTCCCACTCTGGATACTGCTGAGGATGGTTATCATGGTGTATCACCCGTAGACGCATTCCCTGCACAGAATGCCTTTGGTATGTAGTCTTTTACCAATGTATTACCCTCATCCTTTCTACCTTCCTAACTTGTGATTTTAATTCTGTCCTGGAATGCCTGCAACCTAGTCCAGCGTTGTTCCCCCAAGCAGCACCTTTTAAGCCTCATTCATATCATGTTTATGGCCCCTGTTCTTGGAATTCATTGGGAAACCTTCAAAAATGTGTCCTGTTGGATGCGGAGGCAGGGCTGTGACAGGGTCAGGGGGATCTGTAGGACAAATGTAATATAAATTGGACTACATTCGCCCTATTTATCGAAAATATACCAATAAGTGGTAGACTAAGCTTCTGTTCCCAATACAAAAAGGTTTACTTTCAGTATAGGGTAAAAGTAGTCCAATTAGTAGTATCCATCTAGATAAATAAAAAAAAGGAAGAACCCGGGTGGTGGGAGAGGGGGAGGAGGAGTAGCACTTTTATGACTTTTTACTCTGTTTTAAACTATAATTTTTATGAAACACTGCAGTATTCCAGACTAAGTCATAGCATGTTGTAATAAAGGAGCAGACCCTGCTCTATGTTGCCCATGGTTCGGGAGAACATATTAAACACCCAGTACAAAAAACCATAGCCTTAAATGTATTTGTAGTTAGTAGGATTTGTATGTCACATGGCAATTATGCTAGTTTGCTAGATTATGGATGAAGACTATAACATGCTTTGTATATGCTGTACAAGGTAGTATTTTAAAAACTCTTCTTCTCATTGTGCATTACTGTATGTCCAATAATGTTAGCCATAATAACATTTTTTATACAGATCCCAACTATACTGGGTATATAAACTTTCACATTTTTTGCAATGATGCTGCTTCTCATTTTCTCCCTTATTTTTTCTTGTGATTGCACCCATATTCCAACATTGTGCTTGCTGCAGAAGGCTTCATGTAGCAATGCCATAATCATTTATGTAACCTGGATATGTAGTGATGTTGTGATTCTTGGGGCCCTTTTACTTGATGATCAGGTACAAATGTTCAATCGCTTGATCATTGGCCGATATAAACATGCCCTGATTAGACAATGCTTGATTGTCAGGTGGTCGTATCACTTATGCGGGCAAAAAAACACTTGTTGGTCAACAGCACTTATGTGCAAACATGAATGATTACTCCTCCCAGGGGCAGAATACATCAGGTCTTTAAAAGAAGAGCCAAGCGACTTGTTGTAATGTCATCCGGCACTTGTAAAGAATGTTATGTCAGTGCTTGAAACAAGTGGAGATAAAGGGGTAAGCTCATTTCATTGCGTAGCTTTAAGCATGTAGGCAAAGGTAAAGATCATTACCAAATACATTGCTGTTCTCATTTTGCTTCTCTTCAACATTAAGAGCAGGTCTTATCTCCTTTTTTCTAAACAACTTTTCCTAGTTACTGGCCACCTGTCTCTGCTCTTAAAGGGAACCTGTCACATAGTTTATGCCCCCCTTGCTGAGGACAGCACAAGCTAGTGTCAGACCTGCTGTTTCCAGCGCTGTGTCCCTTACTCTGTAAGATGCTGTAGTTTTAGAGCATTTACCCCTCAAATCTTATTCATGAGCAGGTGTTAGCCCCGCCCACCAAAGGCTAGTCCCACCCACCTGGCAGTTATTCACATGTTTCTACCTATTCAAAGTAGCAGGTTTATCAGTTGAGGTGGGAGGGGTTTGAAAAAAAAACTGACTCTTTGAATGACTCTTTGGGCTGAAAACTGCAGATTTGAGCATTAAATACACGAAAACTACAGCATCTTACAGAATAAGGGACACAGCGCTGGAAACAGCAGGTCTGACACTACCTTGTTCTGTCCTCAGCAAGGGGGGCAAAAACTATGTGACAGGTTTCCTTTAATCACTATATTTACTTTTCACTCTCTGTTCTCTTGCGAGATTCCCAATTTTTTGGAGATTATGTGACAAGGTTCCCTTTAATGCTCAAATCTTATTCATGAGCAGGTGTTAGCCCCATCCACCAAAGGCTAGCCCCGCCCTGGCAGTTATTCACATGGTTTTACTTAATCAAAGTAATACGTTAATCAGTTGGGAGGTGGGCGGGGCTAGCCTCAGATGGGCAGGATTTGAAAAAAACTGACTCTTTATATGACTCTTTTTCTGGCTGAAAACTGCAGATTTGAGCATTAAATGCTCTAAAACTCCAGCATCTTACAGAATAAGGGACACAGCGCTGGAAACAGCAGGTCTCACACTAGCTTGTGCTTGTAAGGGGGGCACAACCTATGTGACAGGTTCCCTTTAAGTGCTCTGAAACTGCTGCATCTTACAGAGCGCTGGAAACAGCAGGTCTGAAACTAGATTGTGCTGTCCTCAGCAAGGGGGGCATAAACTAAATGATAGATTCACTTTAAGCAGTGGTCTGGATGATGACTCACTCACTGCTCTGTACTTTTTCTTGAAAAACAGGACTTACTGACAGACTTTTACCCTGTAGCCTTGTACAGTACAATTTACAAACCTCCAGCTCTCATTTCACTGTAAAATGCTTGGCTAGGAATAGCAGAGCTGATATGCCTGATATCACTGTTGTAGAACCACCCACAGCATAACCAGTAAGTGTGAGGTTTGAAGCTTGCAGTGGCTCTGTAAAACAGCAAGGTGAGACAAACCCTTTAAGTTCTGTCCAAGACAAAAAAATGGTCTTATAAAGGGGTGGTCCTCTCAACCAAGATGGCAAGTATGCTTTGTATATGATCTAACTTAAAGTTTATAGAAAATCTGGTCTAAATAGCTTGGTGGAGATTTAACAGAGCTGGTCTTCTGGCGAGCCTCCACTGTATCTAGCTATGGTCATGACACTCACTGCTCCATAGACCATTAATATTAGTGTGACCTACTAATGAAAGCAAAAATGAATATCTTTGAATATAACCTTAAATGTTTTGTGTGCACAAGCTTGTTGTTTGTGTTGGTTATGCCTCCATACACGTATAGGATATTCTGCTTAATGTTGATGCTGGGATATTTTTTGTGTGCGATATAGCCCTATAGCCCTTAAGCCTCTTTCCGCCACATTTATTACATAATACATTTGATTCATTTTGTATTGACTAGCTTCTGCATTCATCTGCATGTATGGAAATAACTTTTTTCAAAAATGTATGCTGTTACTGCTTAATATCATGAGAAACAATAATGTTGGTTAATTAAGCAAGAGGCTGACGCACGTCTGATTATGTATACCAGGACTATTTGACATGCTTGGGAACACCTGGGAATGGACATCTACAGAATATATCTCACCTGGGCAGACCAACATACAAAGTAGACAAAAAATGTATGTCCTACGTGGAGCTTCATGGATTGATACACAGGATGGTACAGCTAACCACAAAGCTCGAGTGACCACCAGGTATGAGTATCAGTTTCCTCGATGGTTCTGCAAACGTTATTCAGTACTCACCTTTCGATGATGCTGTTGTCTCAAGAAGCTTTGTATGTCACCATAAAGAAGTCAGATATGAACTTACTAATGGGGGTATTGCCATCTTGAACATTCATAGCATATCCATGGGAAAGTGGAGGCTCCCATCTGGGTGAGGTCACTTTATCAGGGCAGGTAAGCTCACACAATGTGATCAAAATGTGCACTAAGAAACTAACATTTCAAGTATAGCAAGTATAGCAGTAATTGACTTTAATCCCCTAGTGACAAACCATACGTCTTATTTCGATAAATGTGCCTTTTTACAGCATTATTGGTATAAGGTGGAACAAGCATCCAGTGCCAGTTAAAGCATGGGCTCAGCTGTCCGGTGACAGCTGAGCTCTTGCTCTAACGGCCATGATAAGAGACATTTTCACAGCATCTAGGTGGGTTTTAGAGGGAGGGGGCAATACAAGGCAATCAAAAATTTACATAAACCCCAAAATTATACCAATGATAATTTTTCTTGCAAGAAAAAGCCCTCACACAGCTTGGTTGCCGAAAAAATAAAAAGGCTATGGGACACATGTATGAAAACAGTAGGTCTAAAACTTTCTGTGTTTCCCATAGCAACCAATCAGAGCTGCCCTTTCATTTTTTTAGAGAACTATATGGAATGAAACAGGAGCTTTGATTGGTTGCTATGGTCAACAAAGAAAGTCTTAGACCTAGACCATTTTCATGTCCCCCTATGGATCCAGAAATGCAGAGAGACCAAAAAATATTTTTGTTATGCTAAAGAAAAAAAAATGCGTACATTTGGTATTGTAATAATACTGACCCAGACAACAAAGTTATAACAGTAATTTTATTGCCCAGTGAATGGTGTAATTTAAAATGTAAAATAAAAAAAAATACTTTTTTCTTTTTTTCCATTCCTACAAGTAAGTTAACAAAAGTTCATTCATACATTATATGTACCTCAAAATGGTGCCATTAAAAAATAAAACTCAATGCTTTGCAGTCACTGCAGATTTTCATCTGCACATGTATTTCACGGAGTTAATTGATCAGTGGTGGCCAGAACTGAGCTTAAAGGGGCTATGTCATAAAAAAATGACCTATTGTTTAACTCCTGTTTTTATATTCAACACTTTTATTAAGAATGTTTAGTCATGTTTCTTTTAATTTTCCATATCAATATCAATGTTTAAAAAAAAAAAAAAGGTATCCTGCAGTTTTTACTTTGGCCACTAGTCCTAACAATAGTCTGACACTTCCTGTTCTGTAGAGAGAACTTCTCAGTAGTCTCCTCATTATCAGCACAGGCAGGATTACACTGAAAGGTGACATCAATATGTAGATAGTCACAACTCTTCCCGTCTCCCTCCCTGCACACTGACTTCTTCCCAGGTCACAGAGCATGCCTAGAAAACTCTTCTATAGAAGTCAGTGGGTCTGCTCCTGTTCACAGGCTCCTATGTACATAAAGCTGCTGTAACACATCTTTCTACCTGCCGTTAAAAGCAGCTCAGGTAAGATGGCTGCTTCCATAATAATACACAGACAACAGAATTCAAAAATCTACAATCAGAAAATTAAAACCGCTAAAAAGTAAAGAATATGTATCAGTATCTCATTTAAATTAGTAAAAATCTATCTTGGTGGTAGATTCCCTTTAATATTGACTTCCTATATGTCTCATTTTATCTTTGTTACATCTAGAATGGGCAACACCCCAGACTCTGCATCCGATAACCTGAGCTTTCGCTGTGCCACTTCCCAGCCTACAAGACATGAAAAAGAAGACCTATGAGCCAAGAGACTGAATGATGGCTCTGTGTTTTAATCAGTCACAAGACTGATGTAATTATATGTTCTGTAAGGAATTTAATATGAGTACGGTCTTGAGACCTCGACTAGATTCTTTCACTATGTCACTGAATAAAGGACCAACAACGTTTTAATCTTTAGATACTTGAAGAAATGTAACAGAGCTTTCAGCAAAGCGGTATACTGGGACAAGTATTTGTCAAGATCTACGTGTGTGAATTAAGATTAGCAAATTAAGTATAATCTGCACTCAGATCACACTAGTTTTATATCAGGGGTTTTCTTTTTAACATAACTTTGATTAAACCACAAAGATCTACATGGACAGCTCTGTTTGGATAATGCAGAAGAATACATGCCAAGTTGTCTCCAAATCCTGATGCTTTTTATGTCTCATGAATCGCAGTTTTTTTTACTTATAATGATTTATTTCTGGAGACTTCGAAATTAAAGTGTACAATGAAGACACCAAATTTACAGCATGTCTGTCTTTTCTTTGTTTGTAGTTATGTACCAAGCTGCTAGCTTTACTTATTTCTCTTGATATGTAAATGGGTTTTCTCATCGGACTGTTTCACAGAGCTTGCTTGCACAGCCAGCTTCAGGCTCTTACTTCCTGTTAAGGTTGGGGGTGGTTCTTTGGAAGTGATTGACATTTCTGGCCTTGATTCCCATAGCAACTAATCAGAGCGCGGCTTTCATTTTTCCAGAGTACCATATGAAATGAAATGGGCGCTGTGATTGGCTGCTATGGGCAACAAAATCAATTTTAGACCTAGACAGTTTTGATACATGTGGCCCTTTATCTCTGCTATTCCTAGCTGATCCTGTTAAAGAGACATTGGTGATAGAGGGGTTTTAACAGTCGGGTACAGGGATTCAGAGCTCTAAGGGTATTTTTACACAGATGATTTTGACACGGTTTTTGGAGCAATTCCTCCACCAGTGCGTTTTAATTGATTCCTATGTAAAACAGAATTGTTGTTCACACATGACAAGGATTTAACACGCTTTTTATGCACTTATTTGGAAGCTGTTTTGGGCGCTGAAAAAGAAGTGTCATGTCAATTCTTGAAGCGTTTTCAGTGCTGAAAGTCCCTATAGGAATCAATGGAAAGCTTAAAAGCCTCATCCAAAACTCCTTGTTTTTAGACGCGTTTGTGCGTTTTTGGAGTGTTTTTCAGTGTGGTTTTTGCCCTGGCTATTAATTTGTAGTGCTGAAAACAGTATTGAAAACCTCGTCCAAAAACACGCCAAGAAACACGTCTAAAACCTCTTCTAAAGAAGCGTGTTTCAGGTGAGGTTTTGATGCTGGTTCGGGTGGTGAAAAATCAGCATCCAAACAGCGTCCAAATAAGCCGTGTGAACATGCCCTAAGGGCAACAGGTCAGAAAAGAGGCGCTTCCACGCCAGTTTTAAGACACATTAAATGAGTGTATAATGTGCCTGAATAAATAAATCTGTCAGAAATCTGGTGTGTTGTATGCCTTGTATAGTATATTAAATGTGCCTTATTTAGGTGTATACCCAAAAATAGTGCAATAGTGCATAGTTTATCATTGCAAGCATATTTGATGTGCCTACATTAGGCGCATTCAAAAGTGTCATGCCTGGCATAAAATGCACCTAGTTTTGGTGTACGACAGTTCTTTTATATAGAAAATACAGCGTCAACAGTTTTTTGGTGTAAAAAAATGGTGCAGCCCTAATAGGACATGTCGCCTAAATGTTTAAGGCCCCATAGACATTCATCGCCGTCTTGTGCGAGCGGGGAGAGGGGATGTAATCCATAGTTCTCTATGAGAACTGTGGATTAACGGAATGACTGGGAGGTATCTCGCCCCGTATTTAGCGCAGTATGGTGCGAAATACGGGGCAAGACACGTTCCATTTTAAACCGTGTGAACATAGCCTAAGAGTTGCCATTAAGAAAAATCCTGTGCTGCTAGTAAGAAACAGCAGGGAGTGATATTACCTTCCTAGCCAAGACTACTAGGGCAGGGAGAGAGTTGGCAGTCTAGAAAACCTCCTGTAAACAAGCAGGATATAAGATCTTCTCTAGCTCTTAAATGAAGCAAAAGCAGAACAGCAATGTATTTGGTAACAGTATGTGGTAGCAATACCTCTATAAATAAGTAAAAAGAGAAGTAATTTCTTGTTGTCACATTTCTTGCTTACAGCTTGTTCTTTTTTTTTTTTTTATAAATAAAATTTTTATTATTTTCACTTTTTAAAAGCCAAATAACAATAACAAAACAGTGGATATATACCAGTGAGACGAACAATCCAATAAGTCAGATACATCTCAGTATTGCATGTTCAACGTAGGACAGTTGTATATATCCATAGACAACAAAATTCCTGTATCAACAGCCCAAATTCAAGGTTATACTGTAACACAATTAGAGCCATTAAACCCACCCTAACCCTCCCATTCGATGTAAAATCTTATATCCAACTTAATCCATCTCCCAGGAGTAGGACCTCCTATCTAAATCTGCAACCTTCCCAGAGACCGCGCCATCTGATGCCTCAGGTACCAGGTCGTATCTTTGAAAGCCTGCATGAAGCATTGTATGTCCAAATCAGAAAGAAAGGTTTCGATGAAGATCTGGCATTTTCCAAAAAATTTCTGCGTTTGCAGCTCTTTATTGTGAAGCATGGCCACCTTGTCCATTTGTAGGTGATGTTTAACTAACTGGATGACAGAGGACATATCTGGTACTAGCGACTTGAGCCAATTTGAAAGCAGGCATTTTTTAGCTGCCATTAAAAATATGTGGATCAGTTTATTTTCCCTTCTTCCCCCTTCCTGATTGGAAATTTTTAATGGGACATTGTGGAATAGAATTTGTAAGGGCTCTAGTCGAAGCTTAAAATGCAACTTGTTTTCTATCAGCTGTACCAAGTCCGTCCAGAACTGATAAACTGCCTGAAATGACCTCAAACCGTGTTTTAAGTCTGAAAGCGGTTTAGAGCATTTTGGACAAGCTGAGATGCGATCTGGGAATGATGGATGTGGAGGTATGTTAAAGCCATAAATGGCTCTATGCGCCAGTCTGAAATACGTGTCCCTCCATGCCTCATTGTTTAGGGGTTTCCTCACCCTGACCCAGCCTTCCAGTATACCTTCCGCAATATTCTCGTCCGGAAAGTCTCTGCCTTCATAAAACTAATAATCTGGTTGTAGGTGAACGCCTGCGCTTGTGACAAACCATAGAGATCTCTCAATTCCCCAAAAGTCAGGAAACGATGTTCCTGTGTATGTAGCAACTGGCGGATGGAGACGAGACCCCTGACCCTCCATTGAGTCATGGATCCCGATTCCATACCTGGCGAAAAACCAGGGTGACCCCACCACGTCAAATGAGTACTTGCTCTATAGGGAAGTTTAAAAAGCTTTCTAGCAGCTTTCCACGCGGCAATCGTGTCTCGTATCACTAGACTTTGTCGCGCTACAGAGGGCAGTTTCGTAAAGGGGGGTATGCAAAAGGGCATTGAGATTCCAAGGGGCAACAAGGCTCGATTCCAATTCAAGGTTGGAGAAGAACGAAGAGCTCTTAATCCAATCCGCACTATGGCGAAGTAAGGCTGCCAGATTGTATATCCGAATATTTGGAATATTCAGACCTCCCATTTCCTTTGGCAACATTAATTTTTTTTTTTTCAATTCAAAAGATGCTTTATTGAAAGGTGGCAGATTATACAAAAACAAATGCAAACAGGGAGACTTGGGAATCTCCGAAAATGCACAATACATAACAATATTAGCAAAGAAGTGAGGCCCTGAGGCCTGAAACATAAGTTGAAGTGTATTCACAATTCACAACAAAACAATCAGTGACAAGCATAAAAATGCATATAGAGATAAATGATGGTATAACAGGACTATAATGTACCTGAGATAACCAAATGTCAACAGTCCGAAAGAGTAAGCATATGCATACATATATATATATATATACATACACACATACATATACATATATACACATATATATATACATACACACACACACATAGATACGCGATGGCAAGAGTACATTTTAAGTGTGGTAAGGGATGAAGGGGGAAACAGGAGACACAGTAAGGAAGAAAAGGAAAAAAAAAAAAACAGTCACACATCGGTATAGCCACTTACAGCGGCAACACTTCAAACGTAAGAATCAAAGTGGAATCACAATTTGTTCTAATGTAGGAAGTTGTGGGACGCAGGGGAGTTTAAGAAGGTGAGCCAGGGGGCCCACGTCCTATGGAGCTGTTGCACCTGATCATGAGAGAGGGCCAAGAGCTCCTCCATATGATAGATGTGGGAAACCTCGGCACACCATTCTGAGATAGCAGGTGGGTCAGCGGATCGCCAGTGCCTAGGGATGATGGTCTTGGCGGCCTGCAACAAATGGCGGAGTAACGATTTTTTATAGACCGAAATTGTGGAATCAAACATGAAAAGTAAGGCTGCCTCCGGGGTTTTAGGTAACACAAAGCTAGTAAGCTCCTGAATAATATCAAAAATTGCATCCCAGAAACTCTTCAATGACTGACATTCCCACCAGATATGTACCATGGTGCCCACCTCCAGCCCACACCGCCAGCAAGTATTTTGGCACAGAGGGGAACCCATTTATGCACAAGGGTGGGACCCTATATCACCTGGAGAGAACTTTGAAAGACGTTTCCTGGGCCCTAGAGGCAATCACCGCTCTATGAGTAAGGGTGAAGTAGCGTTGGTTGCGTGGCCTGGCAGCCGTTGCGAGTGGACACGTGCTGAGGGAGCTCCTGCGGTCCAGCCTGATATACCCAGTCCTATCCTGCCATATCCTGCCGAAAAGTGACTGGACCTGCCTGGGGTGACCGTCCAATTACCTCGGAAGACCCCTCTTGATCCGGTGACCCGATGCGGAGCTGAGGGAGCGAGCAGACGGGGACCGGGCCTGGCTGCTGCACGCGACTCCGCCATCTTGCCATCCGCGTGTTGCGCGGCCGTCCCTTCTGCCTGTGGACGCCCGCGGGAAAACGTAGGGGGAGCTGCGGAGACCAACCAGACCCTCACTGGCGACTCCGGACCCGTGACCGAGGTGGAGACTTCCCCCGTCCATCGCTGGGACCCTCCGTCGCGCGGCCGTCCCTGCCTGCCTGCGGGGTGGACGCCGCGCTCCTTAGAGGTGCCACCTGCTGCGTCTGAGGCACCGCAGCGGGAGAGAAGAGGCAGCGGTACAAGGGGAGATCCGGAACGCAGCCGGAGCCGGGCAGAGCGCCCCGAGTGGGACCACAGCCTCCCCACGTGCGACCATCGCTGTGCAGCCTGCGCTCTTGGATGTGAGAGTGAGGGCTGCGGCACGTACCCTGCCCCTGCTGCCTGAGCGGCCTGAACTGCGCCCATGACCCCATACAGCTGAGTCGGAGCGCGACCCGCAGCTGGGCTCGGGTCCGACGTGGACCGCTGTAGCGGCGCTGCCCGCTGCTGGATCCGGAAGTTCAGCTGCGCCCCGAGGGTTCAGAGGCGCCGATAGTCGCATCGCGGGCCCACCGTGACGCGTTGCGGCAGTGAGGTGAGGAGTCGGAGGAGGCTCGTTTCTGTTGCAGTGGGAGCCCTGTGCAGAACTGTGAGTACCATACCCCTTTCTATACGGACCGTGACCGCCATTTCTGCTGCCTACCACACCAGCTGTATCCAAGTCTGGGGACTCTGAGGCACATGCCCATTCTTACACAAGTCTGCTCTACGTCCTGCAGAGACTTCATCAGTTGATCCTGAATCTAATCCATTACCCTACAACTGCTTAGTTACAAGCTCCTTCTCACTCCTGCATTCCTCTTCATATAACAGCCCTTCTTCTATGGACTTGGTCGCCCCCTGGTGTCCACCCGGGGAATTGTCAGGCTGGACTGTTGTATCATTAATTCAGTGGACAGTATATGTACGGCTTGCAGTATCTGACCATCCTCTACTGGACTAGGAGTGATCTGTAAATTGTTTGGGTGCTGCTGCGTATGCCGAGAACCATAATCGCTGCACCAACATACTGTCAACTGCCTGCATCATACTTCCCGGTCTGATGCGTGTGCTGTGAGACTCCACTAGGACGTGCTCGGGTGCGCCCGTGGATGGACTGCCTGCTCACACCCCTATTGGCGACTGTGGCGCCAGCGCATGACAGGTCACCTGTCGGACTACTTCTTTGCTGTCTATAGAATGTGAAGCGCTCTCTTCTATTCAAATCAGGAAGTCCCTATTGTGCATCCTACGCATCCTGCATCCTAAGTGTCTTGTTTCCTCTCCCTGTATTGACCAGCGGAGGCCCTCGCTGTTATCTGTGTCTCCTCTTATGGCCCCCGCCAAACCACCACCCAAGTCGGTGGAGAAATTGGAGAAGTTCCGCCGTACAGATCCCTCACCCCAAGCGGGCGCTGGCTCAGTGTCTAACATGCAGGCCGACTCTGAACGCGAGGATTCGGACACGGAACCTCTGAGTCCAGAGACCTTGAAAGTCCTTGCCGCCATTCACTCATGCCAAGCTACCCTCACCTCCCGTATTGAGGAAATAAAGGTGGATATCTCCTTACTGCGGCATGATGCTCAGAAAACACGAGAACGGGTAACCGAGGTGGAGAATAGAGTCAGTACCCTTGAGGACCAAGCCATCCCACTGTCCCAACGTCTCGGAGAAGCTGAGAGAAACATTGCCAAACTTCACCAGCACCTGGATGATCAGGAGAACAGGTTGAGGAGGTGTAACCTTCGCTTCATCGGTCTCCCTGAGGGTGCGGAAGGGTCCGCCCCTGAATCCTTTCTGGAAACCCTTCTTACTTCTACTTATGTTTGCGGTAGAAAGGGCGCATAGGATTCTGCCGAAACCCCCCCCACCCGGAGCGCCCCCCCGTCCTGTCATAGCTATGCTCCTAAACTATTGGGACAGAGACGCAGTCCTTCGACTCTCTAGAGAGCGGGGCCCAATCCCTATCGGCAGCGCCAAGGTTCTAGTTTATCCTGACTTTTCCATTGAGGTTCAGAAGAAAAGAGCCTTGTTCCTCACTGCCAAACAAAAGCTACGGGAACGCAATTATAAATATGCAATGCTCTACCCGGCTCAACTGAAGGTGATGGCCGCAAATAAGACCTACTTCTTCAGTACCCCGCAGGAGGCCATCGACTGGTTGGAAACCCGTCCTTTGGAGGGCAGAAGATCACCAAATCACCCTGCTGAATGACTCTCGTCGCTTTCATCTGTATAACCCGCTGGCCATACTTTGCGGTCTAGTGATGATTTGCATTGCTTGCTTGTCTCCTCGTCCCTCTCCTCCACCCCCCCCCCACCCCTTTGTTTCCTACCTCTATCCCTCCCCCCCCCTTTTTTTTTTCTCTCCCTCTCTCTCCCCTCCTCTTCCTTCTCCCCCCCCCCCCCTCTCCTCTCCTCCTTCTCCCTCTCTTCATCCTGATGGATGCACGCCATTTACATTTGTGTTCTATTGTCCTCGCCTGTTAAAAACTTGGTTAAAAGAAATATGTGTTATAAAATATTCTGCATTATGGACTGGGTCGTATTCTCCCGCAGCTGTGGGACCCAGGGGACTTCCTGGCTGTCTTATGTAGACGCTTCCCTATTCACCTTTTATAGTTAAAACACTTGTTTCTACCGCTGTTGGGAACTGTTCGGGGATCCAATGCTTCGTCCATTTGGTAACGAGGTAGGTGGGTAACGGGGACTGGTTGGGGTATTTTTCGTCCCTTTTTTGTTCGGGTTTTAAATTGCTTCTCGGTTGTTCTTCCAGCTCAATGCTTTATGATATGGGTGAGTTTTTGTTGATTCTTATAGGCAGTCCTCGGACATCTTGTGCATATTCCCTTCTTACTTTGTCCTCATGGCGAATAACGTAATCTCTCTACTGACATGGAACGTCCGGGGGTTGAATGACCGCATTAAGAGAGCCCTAGTTTTTAAATTCCTGAGAGCGCACAGATGTGACATTGTGTGTCTTCAGGAGACTCATATGATACCAGATGGCTGCCACTGTTGAGTCGGCCCTGGATAGGTTGGTCCTATCACTCGACGTTCACTAATTGTGCCAGGGGAGTCTCTATCTTGATTAGTCTTTACGGTTCGCTTTATTTTTAAACTAGAGCGGTAGTGGATGACCGGGGAAGGTACGTTGTGCTGATATGTTCCTTATTTCTTTGGCCCGTTCATTATAGTTGGGCATTTATGTCCCGCCGCCTTACTCTTCGGTTGTAATAAGAGAGGTCTTGGAGGTGCTTGCCTCGCATCTTCTGTGCCGGTATTTGGCTGGGGGAATTTTAACTCCCCGTGAGACAAGAGGTTAAAACCGTTTTAAACCCGTTTGTACACAGCCCTTGGTTCCTCTGCCCTCATCTCTACACTCGCTGCTGATGGACGATGGGGAATGTGATGCCTGTCGCTCCAGGAATCCCACGGAAACGTCAGTAACCCTGTTTCACCCACGCAATTTATGCTTTGCCCAAGGATTGATCTCATGCTGACCCACCGGCCCCTGCTCCCACTTGTCGAGTCGGTACAATATCTTGCTGCTCGTTTCGGATCAGCCCGGGTATAGTGTGTCTTAAGCTGGATAAACATGCCACCCAGAATAGGTGGCGTTTGAACCCATTCTGGTTACAAATTTTACCGCCTACCGCAGTACTTCCTCGACAAGTTGGCGTGCATTCTTCCAGGATAACGCGGGATCTGCATCAGTGACGCTGACGTGGGATGCCTTAAGGGATTCGCGAGGGTATCCTGTCGTCCGCTATTTAGCGATCTTAGAGAGGATTGGCGCACCGGGAGCTTCAGCTAGCTAGAGACGTAACAGAGGCAGAACTTCGCTATACTAGAGACCCGTCTAATTAAAATAGAGCCGAATGGCTGTGTAGGACCAGACTATACCAGTCTTGTCTACACTCCAAAGCTCAGAAAAAAGCATTTTTTAGTAGACAATCCTACTTTGAGCATGGGGAAAAGTGTGGTAAGCTTCTGGCATGCATAGCGCATGGTGCTTCTGAGCCCCCGGTGATTTCGGTGCTGTCTGTGGATGGGACTTGTACCCGGGATCCCCTTGTCATACTTGAGGCATTTCGTTCATACTATTCAAATATGTACTCCTCTAAGATCGCTGTTTCAGAATCTGAGATTAGGGACTATCTATCTGCGCTGGCTCTCCCCACCCTGTCGGCAGACGATAGGATATTCCTAGACAGTCCTATTACTGAGCAAGAGATAGTCGACTCCATCCACTCTTTCCAACCTTCTAAATCCCCGGGGAGTGATGGGCTTCCGATCGAATTTTATAGGGCATATGAGGGACCTCTTGCCGCTCATTTATTGGAAGTATACCAGACGGCCATGCGGGATTTGGCGCTTCCATCCTCGATGTATGAGGCCATTATCGTGGTTCTTCCCAAACCTGGTAAGGACCCTACACTCTGTGAGTCCTATCGCCCTATTTCCTTGCTCCAGACAGACGTCAAGATCCTGGCTAAACTACTCGCTAGGAGGCTCAATAAGGTCATTTTTGTCGGTTCGTACATGAGGACCAAACGGGGTTTATGCCTGGGAAGTCGACAGCGTTTAAAATTTTAAGACGGTTGTTTACAAATTTACGGCCACCCATGCGAGATGGGGTCTAGAATCGTAGTCTCTTTAGACGCGGCTTTAAAGGGCCCTTTGACTCGATCGAATGGTCCTACCCTTTTTCCCCACTTTGGAAGCATTTGGTTTTGGCCCCTCCTTTTATAAATTGGATTCGATTGCTGTATATGGACCCTATCTCCAGAGTAGCGTAAATGGTGGGGTTTCAGAGCCTTTTACTTTACATCGCGGGGCAAGGCAAGGATGCCCTATTTCCCCCTACTCTTCGCCCAGCGGTTGAGCCCCTTTGGGGGTCAAAGTTAGAGCTGATACAGGCATTAGAGGCCTATCGGCTCCTTCTATTTGAGAAAAATTAGCCTATACGCCGATGATACTTTGTTGTACCTTGCGGACCCGCAGGGCCTCTTTGAGTTCTACCATAGGGATTATTATGGAATTCGGGTTGTTCTCTGGTATACTGATCAACTGGGAGAAATCTAAAATTTTGCCAATTGACTTCTCCGTCCCTACGGCAGATGCGGTAGCCTCCCCGTTGGTCTGGGCCTCTTCCATTACCTATTTGGGTATACAGTTATCTAGATCGGCCAGGAGTTTTTAAGCTCTGAATGTTTCCCCCTCTGTGCGTTCCTTGCCAAAACAAAATTAATAGCTGGAACAAACTTCACCTCTCTACAGCGGCACGTATTAGCTTAGTTAAGATGACGCTCCTACCCAAAATACTATATGTTGTCCAGCAAGCCCCGGTGTACCTCCCCATTAATGTAATTAATCCCCCGAAGCCTTGTACTCTTTATTTTATATGGCAGGGCCCCCAGACGTCGGGTAGCAGTAAACAGTTTTAAATGCCCCCTGGGACGAAGGGGGGGCTGCCGTTCCCGGGTATTAATTTTATTATTTGGCAGGTCGATGTCGCACCTGGGGGAGGTGGGGAAATGTGGAGCAGAATAGAGTCCAAACCTTCATTGTTTCCCCATTTAATAGAGGGTATTTGCATCCCCTGCAGCTCCTTTTCTGTGGCACTGCTGTTACAGGTGGAAGGTTGGTGATTTTTCCTATCCCGAGACAGGCCCTTTTGGTGTGGCAGAAGGTACGCTCATTATACTACTTAGAGGGTATTGATTTATTCTCGCCGATATGGCAACTGCAGGCTCTTTCCGACTTGCTCAGCATGTCCTCGGAGGGAACTGGAGTGCGCTGGGGGGTGTGGTATATTTCCCACGTGTATTCTGGTTCAGGGTTTCGACCTTTTCCAGAATTACAGGTGAGTTTTGGCCTTTCCCGTCCCAAAATGTTTACTTATCTTAGGATAAAGCACGCGGTCACTTCACAGTTTGGCCATACCGGGGTGGGTGTTTAATAAATTTCCATTCCCCCGTTGCTTCTCTCCCCCCAACTGCTCATTGTAATTTAAAATTTCTACGCACTTCTCTCTTCAATAATTTGGGAGGGTCTTTGGAGGCCTTAGGGGGAGATGGGAGGCGGACCTGGGCCCTATGACGGACGAACATGGGAGACATGTGTTTTTCCCCTCCTAAAGGGGTTTCTCCCAACCTGAACGATAGAATGACCCAGCTTTTTATCTTACACAGGTCCTGCTACACCACTTCTAGGCTTAGTAAGTTCAGGGAGGGGTATGCGGACGAATGTCCTAAGTGTCATCTAACTTCAGGGACCTTCCCTAATCTAATATGGTCCTGCCCAAAGGTGTTGGGCTTTTTGGTCCAGGTCATCCAGTTCCTAAAAAGATAGGATGGGGTGCCCGATCCCACTACCCCCAGGTTTGTCTGTTCGGTCCTGGGGCCTGATGGCTTGGGTACGCGGTCATCATACACCTTCGCAACGGAAGTTCTCTATTACGCAAGGAAGGCTATTGCGGCGAACATGGTGGCTGCGAGACCCCTTCGGTGGCTAGTGGATGGGACTGGTTAATGGCATGCTGCCACATTTGAAATGTTGCTTAAGCATAGGAATAAAGAGGGCAAATTTGATAAGATTTTGGGGAAGGTGGTTGAGCTCCCCTGGCACGGTGGGTCGTTAAGGGCTTTGGAATTTTGAGGGTCCCCCGAGTCCCTGGGGATGCAGTCGTTTTTCCCGGGCGTTGTCTTTTCTGCTAACTCCTGTTTTCGGGTAACCCGCGCCAAGGATTATGGAACATACTTAACCTGTTAGATCTTCTGGCCTCTTTATTGGGCTATATCTAGCTCACCTGAACAACTGAAAAAACGAAAGTGTTTTGTTGATACTTTATGCTTTTGGTATTGTTCCCTGCTTGTTGCAGGGTAGGTTAGTTTCATTTAGGGTGAAACCTTGGGTACTTTCCCATATCCTCATGGGTTTGTTGAGGAAAGTCATGCAACTGCACATGTGTATCACTATGTTATCATTTGTTGATAATTATTATGGTAGTGGCGGTTAGCCATATTATGTAACGTATATGCTTTTGTACCTTTTTTGATCCTTCAAATAAAGTTTTACTTGTTAATTAAAAAAAAAAAAGGGTGAAGTAGCGTTGCCATTGGGCTTGCGAGAAAGATACATGCAGTTCGTCCTCCCAGGCCTTACAAAAAGATGGTAATGTGGACCCGTCTGTAGAGGATAATTCCCTATAAATGGAAGAGATGACATGCCGCGGAGGTGTATTGAGAAGGCACATTTGTTCAAAGGGTGAAAGAGGTCTCCCAAAATCACCCGTTCGCTTGAAGGAGTTAAAAAAGTGGCGTAGTTGGGCATATTGAAAGAAAGAGAGGGGATTAGACGTCATCTCCGTAGGAAGGGACTGGAGCGGGAGAATGTCAGATCCCCGTGCCAGAGTATGGAAGCGAAGTGGATTTATTTTGGAGGACCCGAGAAAAGAGGAAGCTTCCAGGCCTGGAGGGAATGCAGGATTATCGACTACAGGAAGTAACGGCCCAGATCGATCAATTAAATTATAGGAGAATTTGTAAATGAGAATCGTGGAGAGCGTATGACGCGTCGTAAATGAGGTTGGATACCTGTCAACCAGGGACTGAGTCCAGATCCAAGGGAGCGAGGCCAAAGACAAAGGACAAACCGTCCCAGCCAACTGAGTCCAAAGTTTACCGCCTCCCGGGCACACCATGTCCAGGACCCGAGAGTAGGCCGCCGCCATATAATATTTCTTGCAGTCCGGTAGGCCCAAACCCCCAACACTTTTATGTCTTGTTAACAGGGAGTAAGCAAGTCTCGGTCGATGTGAGGACCAAATGAAGTTGGTAAAAATACGCTGAACTCTCTTCCAGAACGAGTTAGGAATATAAATGGGTATGGTTTGGAGAAGGTACAGTAGTCGGGGGAGGATTGTCATTTTAAGGATGTTTACCCTTCCAAACCAGGAGAACTCTCGCTTACCCCAACTATCTAAATCCGAAGAGATCCTTCGAAGAAGTGTCTCAAAATTCAGAGAGAAAAGTTTGGCTAGTCCCCGGGAATTTTAATGCCTAGGTAGGGTGTTTCCCCCGCGGGAGCCACACGAAATGGGTAGGGGGATTGCAGCTGGTGAAGTACACCCAGGAGGAAGACCAATATCCAGGACTTCCGATTTGGAAACATTAACTTTAAAATTGGACCAGGATCCAAAACGCTCCAACTCGGACATCAAAGCCGGCATAGACGTCAGTGGGTCCGTTATATAAAGCAGAAGGTCATCCGCGAAAGCAGAACATTTATATTCATGCACTCCGACGGAGAATCCCTTAATGTCCGAGTTGGAGCGAATGGCAGCCAGCAGGTTCTCCATCACCAGAACATATAGGAGAGGCGAAAGTGGGCAGCCCTGTCTCGTGCCGTTATGAATGCTAAAGGGAACTGAAAGGGAGCCATTGATTTTGAGCTGCGCAGAAGGAGAATGATAGAGGGCCATAATCTTAGAACAGAAGAGAGGCCCTATCCCTAGACGCCGGAGGGTAGACAACAGGCAGGGCCAAGAGATCCTGTCAAAGGCCTTCTCGGCGTCCAGGGACAGGACCATCAGGGGAGTTCTCTGGGCGCGGGCGCGATGGGTTATGTCAAGCGTCTTTAGGGTATTGTCGCGGGCCTCCCTTCCTGGAACAAATCCCACCTGGTCCGGGTGAATCAGGCTCGGGAGGAGCGGGTTCAGCCTGTTTGCCAGTAACTTGGCATATATTTTGATGTCCACATTTAGTAAGGAAATGGGCCTATAACTGCCAAAAGGCTGTAGGTCTTTACCCGGTTTAGGGATCACCGCGATGTGGGCCAGGGATGATTGGGCTGGGAAAAAATTGTCTGCAGAGATAAAATTGAAGGCTTCTAGCATTTTAGGGGTAAGGGAATCCTGGAACACCCTATAAAATTTGCTCGTGAAACCGTCTGGGCCTGGACTTTTCCCTCCCGGTAGACTTTTTGATAAACAGAGAGAGCTCCTGTATATAGAAAGGGTCCACCAGATCAGAAATGGCAGACTCCCTAATTTGAAGGACAGGTAGGTAATGAGATGTCCCTTCAGGGGAGCTAGGGAAGGTTGGTATATTGTATAAGGCAGAGTAGAAAGAGTGAAAGGCATTTTTAATTTCCGAGGTGGTGTGAACCAGGGCCCCAGTAGCCGATTTAATGCAGGGGATATGGGACCTTGTAATCTGGTGGCGTAACGCTCTAGCCAGCATACGACCTGTTTTATTGCCGTATTCATAAAATTTACTACGGCCAGTTTGCAAGAATCGTTTCCAAGAGAATTCTAAAAGCTGCTTCACTTCCAGCCTTGCAGCAAGAAGGTCTGCTAACACTTCCGGGGTCAAAGCCTGTTTATGTTTGGTTTCAAGACCTTCCACTCGCCGCAGCGCCGCTTGCAATTTAGAAGCCCTATCCCTTTTCAATCTCGCGCCGTGCCTGATCAAGACGCCCCTGAGCACACACTTGAGTGCTTCCCACTTCACACAGGGAGATGATGTGTCATGGGAATGATCCAATTGGAAGTGCTCAATGGATTGATGTAGGTCAGAGACACATACAGTATCCAGGAGCAGAGATTCATTCAGGCGCCATGACCACGACGGCCGCGAGAACGAAGGAACAGAAAGCCCGCAGTAAATAGGTGCGTGGTCCGACCAAAGGATGCTGCCCACAGAAGTGGTGGACAACCACGGAAGGGCACCATGTGAGACCATTATATAGTCTATGCGACTATAGGAGTTATGCGGCGCTGAGAAGAATGAAAAGTCCCTATCATGTGGGTGTTGAAGGCGCCAGGCGTCGCTGAGCTGGAACAAGTTGAGGGCCTTCCTAACCTGTTTTATGGATCTGTAGGAGAGGGCAGATTTACCTGATGAATTGTCTAGAGTGGGGTCCAGGGTCAAATTAAAATCTCCGCCAAACACGACAGTTCCCTTCACTATAGGGGTCAGAATATCCGTCAACTTCTGAAAAAAAGCTACCTGTCCCTGGTTAGGGGCATATACGTTAACCAGGGTGAAATCATGACCCTCGATCATCAGAGATAGGATGAGATATCGAGCCAGGGGATCCACTCGACATTCCCGAACACGATGCGCCAGGGATTTATGTAGGGCAATAGCCACTCCCTTGGATCTGGACTCTGGATTGTTGGCAAAAAAACAGTTGGTATAATATTTGTTTTGTAACGCCGGGGCATGACCAATTTTAAAGTGGGTTTCTTGAAAGAAGACTATCTGAACCTTACGTTTGTGGAAATGGTACAAAACCTGAGCCCTTTTCTCAGGTACGTTAAGGCCCTTTGCATTGAAAGAGGCCACTGTTAAATTAGACATCATTTAAAGAAATAAAAAGACAACCAAGCACACACAAAAAAGAGAAAAAAAAGGGAGGGGAGGGAGGGGCTAAGAAACTAGGAAGGACAAGGGAGGAAGAGCACCACAAAGCAGGCACAACAGCAGCCCGCGGCTGGAACTAAAGTCTTGACTATATAGAGTCCGTAGTCCCTAGACTGACGGTTGAGCCTATATCGGGACTAAATCCTATTGGGGGGATGAAAGAAAGTGAATATAAAAGCACAGAAGTCACATGGTTGGGCTCCGTAGAACTGATAGAAATATAATCAAGATGGCAGGCTCACACGGCATTACAGCAAACAATAAAAGAGGGGAGGTCTCTATTATAAACCTGAATGAGTCAAAATCGACCCAGCACAATAAAATATAGTACAATACGAAAGAACAACGGGTCACAAAGAGATCCTGATGACGACATAAGCATATAACAATGATAACATAGTATAAAGTATTAGAGAAAAAATCTCAAAAAACCTTAAAGGAGTTGTCTCCCCACAGGGTTTCAAAGAATGCATGACAGAAATTCTCTGTCACTGCCTGGTTCAGACTAATGTGCATAAACGCCAGGCTTGTACAGCTACAGTTGTGCTTTCAGATGCTAATTAGATTAGATTAGCTTCTCAAACTACTTGCAGGACTTCTTATCTGATCCCCAAAACAAAAGCCCTAATTACAGAGCTGTTTACTTGAGATAAATCAAGCTTTTTACTGTCTGGCAGCACAGGACACTGACTGACACTGCTGACCTGTGTGATGACTCACTCTCTGTTATCTCATTGAACAAACAGCCCAGGGAGATTTGTTTACAGGTCCATTACTGAGGGAACTGAAATAGCCACAGAGGTAATAAATTCACTTGTATCTCTTTAGGGAAAACAGAGGAACAATGCAATATATTTGGAAAATGTCTTTATTTTGTGTTCCCTACAATTTGAAAGCTATTCTTTGTAGCGAGACAACCCCTTTAACTCTGTAAGAACATGTCGCCATCTAGTGGTCTCACAAAGTAATAGAGGCCATACATTACATAACCAGAAAAGGATACCAAAACCCCAGCAAAGTCCACTGCAAGGGTTCAAGTTGGATTGGAAGATGGCGATGAGTCCGCCGGACAACGTCTTCTGCGCGGTCTTCTTGGCGGCAGTGGTCCTGCTGTAGTAGACGTGGGCCCAGCAGGCAGAGGAGTGGGAGTGGGCCAGGGTGGGAGGACCAGATTTTGAATGTTCAAGTCCTGAAGAAAGGACGGGACGTCATCAGGGGAGCGAAGAGATAAAGTCAAGTCGCCCCTTCGCACAATGAGGGCGAAGGGGAATCCCCATCTGTATGGAATGTTCCGTTCCTTGAGCACCTGCAATAGGGGTTTTAGGGCGGCCCTTTGAGCTAGTGTGTGTCTGGAGAGATCCTGCAGCAATAGTATGGGCGATTCATCATATCGGATCATCTGTTTCTGCCGGGCTCTCCTTAGGATGTCTTCTTTAAGTTGGTAGAAATGTATTCTACAGATGACATCCCTGGGGCGTTTCGGGTCCAGGTTAGGAGGGCACAATGCCCTATGTGCTCTGTCCATCTCTATGAATGTGGTAGAGGGGCGCCCCAGGAGGTCGTTGAATATTGTAGTTAGAACAGATTGAATGTCTGCAGGCAGGACAGTTTCAGGTAAACCCCGGATCCTTATATTGTTGCGGCGGCTCCTGTTTTCCAGGTCGTCTAGTTGTTGTTGAAGCGCATATATCTGGGTGGACTGATGGCTAGTAGTAGATTGCAAGGCTTGAATAGAGGCCACGGCTGACTCCTGGGTTTTATCAAGAGTGGACACTTTGGAGTTTAGCTCAGTTAGTTCCTTTCGGAAAACCGCAAATTCCTGCTTGCACTCTCCAACTATCTGCCGAGCCAACTGAGAGATGTCCGCTCTAGACAGCAGCGATGCAGTAACTTGGCGTAGGTCAGCCAGGGTGATTGGTCTGTCTTCAGAGGAGAGTGGCGGATTTGGCTGGTGGGAAGAAGCTTGGTAGGATATCTGAGAGCAGGAGCGGATAGAGGAGTGGGCCCCGGATGACGGAGCCGGTCCCTCTGGAGACCCGTCCTGGTTAGGTGACAATACTGGTGAAACCTGAGAGGCATTAAGCATCTGAGTAGGCGACGGAGGCCACGCCTGGGGCAAAGCATGCGATATAGGAGAAGATGCGTTGAACCCCTGGTTGTTCTGGGAGGGCTGTGGCTGTTCCCCCCACGACGATCCGGTAGACCACTGTGGCGACGGCATTATCATCGGTGAGGGATTTGTGTGCCACGTGTTAGGGTGTGCAGTAGCGGGTGGCAGGACTGACAATGGTGGCGGAGAAGCATTCTGTGGTAACTGCGGTACAGGCACGTTTGTGGTAGTAGCAGGAGATAATGTCCCTGTATGAGAGGGAGCCGGCAGAGTGACAAGGCCCCAGGGGTGCTGCAGCACCTGGTTAGCAGAGGGCAAGGACACTTGCAGAGGAGAGGCACAGGGAGACTCCATATGAGTGGAGGCATCAGAGGTGGCACCCAGATGTCCTGCAGTCAACCCAGGGGCAGGAGGGGCTAACAGGGTATGGGTTAAATTGTGGGGATGGCAAGGAGTCCCTTGTAGTGCTGCAGGCGATGGCAGGGCAGTGTCCATATCAATAAGGAGGGTATTGTCCCCCAACCCCTGCGTTGTACCTGAGTCCTGTAGAGGAGAAGAGGGAGCTGGATCCAATCCCTCTGCAGGGTGACCGCTGGCGGGTAGCACCTGTGCTGCTGTGAAGTCTGCTAGGAGCAGCCCAGGAGACCGGCCGACAGGAGGATCCGGCAGGACACTCAGGGCGGTAGATGGTCGCAGCGCCGGGCTGTCGGCGCCTTCCTCCCTTGCCGAAGTCAGGACAGGAGGACCGGACGCAGCAGTGTCGCCGGGGCTCCGCGAGCGAGGACGTCCCTCTCCGCTGCCGTCCCGAGGTGCCCGGAGTTTGGAGACCGCAGGCAGATGGGTCCAGGAGTCGGGTGAGTCCCTCGGCAGATGCGGCGGGTCCCGCTCTTGAGGGGAGCAGTGCGCTCCTGCAGGGGGCTGCTCTAAGCACATGGCGCCGCCGTCGCCATCTTGCATAAGTCCGCGGGCCGGGTTCACCGGGGAGTTTACCCCTGGGCGCAAGAGATAAGTCCCCATATCCCTCTGGGAGGAAGAGGGGTGAGCCAGGGGCTTGATGCCCCTTCTTTTGGAGGTCTTCCCCATGAGAAGGAGTGCGAGCCTGCCAGAAAATGAAGCTTCTCAACGGAGCCCTGTTGAGATGCGGCCTCACGCTGCCATGACCAAACCACGCCCCTTCGGCAACATTAATTTTTTAATTGCAATTCTTGGGCGCTTCTTATACCAGATAAATTTAGTAAAGGCCGAATTGATAGTTTTAAGACACGAATGCTTCAAGAGGAGAGGTACTACAGCTTGTTTTTAAAAGAAAACAATAATGCTGGTCCTGGAAACCAAATCATTTTTACATATTGTCACAACAGTGGCTCTCCAGCTGGTACAAAGCTTCAACTCATAGAACTGCAACAAGCTGTCAGGACATGCTGGTGCAGGTTGGAGACCACTGCTCTTCACACATAAAACAGCTTTATAAAAAGGGAGGTGTAGGTGGCAGCCAAAGAAATTTAAAAAGGGTCAACACTTTGGGTCAGAAAAGAAAGCAGCTGCAGCTACTGTACTTTTACTGTGCAACTTAATAAAAAAGGGAACTGCTGTTTTGTTTTTTGTTTTTTTTATCTGTCACCCCTCAGAGAAAGGAATAAAAGTTCATGAGTTGCAGGTACCCAAAAAGATTACTACATAAAAAAGTGATGTCTTGGAATTTGAGGAGAGGGAAAAAAAAGACCTTGCTTTAAAGGGAATCTGTCACCAATTTTTTATTTTTTTTTACTTATTAAATCAAGCCCCTGATCCATATGCTTTTCCTCTCAGTCGTTTTTATTTCTTGATTGTAGATTTCTCTATTCGGCCGTCTATATATGATTGTAGGGAATACATTCTTACTTGCACTGCTTTAACAGCAGTCAGAGAGATACTTTACAGCAGCTTCATGCACATAGGATTCTTAAGACAGTTTCTGTCCCATAGACTTGTATAGGAGAGTTTTCACTATGAAGGGAGGGGAGAGGGGGAGCTTTGACATCTCCTCTTGTGACTGGTGGATTCTGTGTTATCTGTACACAATGGTGTCTCCTTTCAGTTTGACCCTGCTTTTACTGATAATGAGCAGACTGCTGAAAAGCTCTCTAAACAGAACAGGAAGTGTTAGACGATTATTGGGCTTAGTGGCCAAAGTGAGAATTGCAGGACTTAAGAATTATTAAAAAAGTACTGAAAGTGATCTGGAAAATTAAAAAAAAAATACAACCAAAAATTCCTAAAAAAAATGTGTTTAACAATATGAGTTAAACAATAAGTCATTTTTTGATGACACATCCCCTTTAAAGACTGCATTTTAAGGGCTTAATGTAGACTACAAATAAGTAATGCATGTTGTGGTCACCATCTTATTATAGAGACGATAATAACATTTGTTACAAAACCATATCACAGCCAAAACATTGTGTAAACATCTAATTCCTTACTGCAAAAAGCTGTAACTGTCTGACAACTGTTTAAGGCATCTGCCATACAGGCACATCATTCAATGGGCAGAACATGAGTCCTTGCCGTCTGCAGCAGTAGCATGTCGGTAACATGCAGTCAGGCTCCTGCTGCAACAGGCAAGCTCAGAGTTAGCTGTGATCTCAACCGTTTAACATCCTAGATGCTGCAGTCAATAACCATTGCAGTATTTAAGTGCTTAGCACTCCCTTGTTGGGATAACAGGTTGACACTTAGTAGCTGGGGGCCTGATAAATCCCAAGGGGCCGTTCACACGGCACAGGACAAATACCGGCCGGTTTGCCGGCCGGTATTTGTCCTGTTTTGCGGCTGTCCCCACGGCCGCGGGGGGGACGGATTTTCTCCGCGATGAGCGGAGAACAGCCCTCCCCCCTCCCACATATTCCGTCTGAAAACCGGACGGAAGATTGTGCATGTTCTATGTTTTGCCGCCGGACCGCCGGCGACAAAACCGCCGGGCGGAAAACCCGTGCAGTGGGGACTGCTGCATGGGTTTTCCATAGAGCACAATTGTGCTAATTTTCGGCCGGTTTTTCAGGCGGTCTGAAAAACCGCAAACCGGCTGAAAAACCGTCTGAAAACCCGTGCCGTGGGGACATGGCCTTAAGGTCTGCCATGTATGTGAGAGGCAGGCAGTAGTATACTGTGCTGCGTAAGTAACAAATAAATTACATCACTGCTAGAACTGCTCTATTCATCTAGTCTCCCAAAAATCTTAATATATAGTGTTCAAAAATTCATGTGCAGAAAGATAGGAAATGAAACCGCTCACCTTTCTCGGAGATGTCTGGTATCTCACCTGCCTTGATTACCGCACGTCTCTGGGTGCAAACCCTCCTTATGTATAGTAAATTCAATCCTATGAGCCAGCTCTTACAATCCAAAGGCAGTCGAAGTCGGGGTATGGTTAAAACAAATTTGCTTATCTTTATTTCTCCATTAAAAAATTAGTACATGCAACGTACTAGCAACAAGTGACATCCACTATGGGCTATTGCTGCAAGCTTGACAGACCAACGCGTTTCGGGTCACGTGACCCTTACTCATGTTACATGGTACCTTTGGATTGTAAGAGCTGGCTCATAGGATTGAATCGAAAATTCATGTGCACCTGTCTGATTGACAAGTCATTCCATGTCTATGTATAGGAAGAGACCTGTCAATCATGCACAGCTGGGCAGTGAGAAACCATAAAGGAGCCACCTCCATGACTCTCTTTCCCATTCCCAGCCCGTCTGTAAGCTGGGATTTTTCTAAAACATTGCAGCATTTCAGCGTAAAACATATTCGTTATATTTAGGAAGCCTCTTCCTGATTTGTACTGACTGTTGCTTGAGCAGCATGAAACTGATGATAAATTCCCAGTGAACAGTAAAATTATTTCTTCTGCCACTAGGGTGTGCTCATTGCATATTGTTCTCCTATTACTTTCAATAGGAAGTGTATAATTTCATACTACTGTAGGTGGTATATGATTCAGTTAGCAATTAAAAGCTGTCAAAGGGTGTATTCATATGGTGCATTTTTGTTGCGATAAAACCTTATCCAAAATATATAGGTGGTTTTACCACAATTTTGTGATTCACCAATTGGTTATGTAAATATGTTTATTCTTCTTGCTTCACCTGTAGAAACCACCTATCTAATTACTGCATCACAAAACTGTAGCAAATCTCAGTCAAGACGCTCGCAGTTTGGAGTTGTAGTTTTTACATGTGAATATTCCAAAAGTGAGTACTGTATAGTGAATTGTCATTTAGCTGTCGCCTTTGTGAGCACCAACACTTTGGTAAAACCTCCTTTAAAAATCCACACCAGTGTTATGATGCTGTAAAAGCATGGAGATCAAACCATTTCATCCATTAATTTAACAGTATTAAGTGTCCCTTTAAGAGTGACGTTAACACATGATTATAACCATATATTTGACCTTTTCTGCAAATGACATTGGAGAAGGACAAATATTTTAGGAGCGACTCCTAAGGAATCTTCTACATCTGTCCCTTTAGGAATGTGTTCTACAGTAATTGTTGCTTCCTAGATTGTGATTGAACAAAGTATGGCACCAGCGACACAGTGGAAATGAAAAAGTCACCAAGAGAGGGAAAACAAGCCACCCCCAAAAAAAATTGTGAGTTTGATTACTAAATGCTGATCTACAGCAAACATATGTTTGCAGTGATTTTGTTCTTTGCTAAAGAAATGACTACTTCAAAGAATGCTGCAAAAAAAGTTTTAACCAAAACAAATTGTGGGAAATTACGGTACCTATATAAAATCATGTCAGTCCATGAGATGTTAGGTAACTGTAGTTTTGTAACTGAATCCTATTAGCCCCTGTGAATTTTGTTTGGGAAAAGCAAGAACTTGTAAAGTGAAGAACGTTGAAGGCCAGAAGGTTGCCAGGATCTGCTTCTCAGCTGTACAGCAATTTCTGACTCATCAAGAGCAACCGTTTGGCTGACATATAAAACAACTGGATTTACTGAAGTGCTGTGTCAGGGTTAGGCTGGAAAAGAAACATTCCCAGCTTGCTGGGATGATGTCCGTGACAGAGTGCAGAGGAAATTGGACTACTGGAAGCTCAGGGAACTTAGCTTCACAGGGAAGACCCTAGTGGTCAAGTCCGTTATTCTCCCCCTGGTGGTGTATTTAGCCAACATCTTCCCACCGACCTACATGCAAGCTAGGAGGCTGAATAAACTGCTTTTTTTCTTTCTGTGGGGTGTCAAAATGGAGCGAGTCAGACGCGCCACGGTCATCAAGGAGAAAGCTAAAGGTGGTCTTAACTTCCCTGATTTAAACATGTATTTAAGTATTAACCTGTATATATGTGTGCTGCGCCTCCTGAAGGGCCCTACCAAGGTCTCCCATATGATACAGTATACAGGGGGATGGGTTCTTTGTCGCTTAAAGTGGGTAAAACGCAACCTTACCCAACCTGTTGCACTTACTGCTCCAAGCTGGTATTCTCAGATAGAGAAATCTATCACACAGAACAGGCTACATGATCTGCCAACATCGGATTTATTCAACAGAAAGAAAGTGTTAGCTCATTGCAGACAGCAGGACCACATGTCAGATATACACATGCTGCCTCAGAGAGATGCTGCCCAGGTCTGGAGACTTCTGGAGAAAGGTGAGGGCACTAACCGACAGAAAGACATCATGTGGCTCAGCATGCAGGGTGCCCTGCCAGTCAGGGAGGTCCATAAGAGGAGAGGACTGGTGAGATCTGAGCAGTGCCCTAGAGCCCGATGTGGCAGTACTGAGACCATCCACCATCTGTTCTGGTACTGTCAATATGCACAGGATGTCCTCACACAGCTCAGACCATTGATAACAGATCTGACAGGTATCGTGTTCCTGACATGGGCTATGGTGATCTCTGGGGTTGGCCTTGCTAATAAAGATAAAAAGAAAGTCTGGTGGTTATTTATATTGTGTTTGAAGGAAACTCTGTATGATGCTCGAAACATGTATCTGTATAAACGGGAAGAGTGGGATGTTCAAAGGACTGTTCATATTTTTCTTAGCAGGTTATATTTGTTTTATCTTCAGGATGTGCGAAAATTTGGTGCTGATGATGCAGAGGGAGTGTGGAAATTCCAAAAGTGGAAGCATCTGGTTAAAAGTTGAGGTTCTTTTTGCACTTTCATAATTGATTATGTATAGTTATTACCTTTATTTGTACTTATGTTGCTTGCATATTGCATTTATATTGAAAAGTTTGTAATTTTGATTATATGTTAATAAAATTTATTTTTACAAAAAAAAAAAAAAAAAGCTTTGCTCACACCTTGGGACACATGAGCGATGAGGTTGAGCAATGAGGCAGGTAATGTCCCCTGCTGTTATTATTATTGAGAGAAAACAGTCTTATCAGGACTTGTTTAAATTACTTGTATGAAGGGTGAAAACGAGAGTTATATGAACTGTTTAAGGACCCTATAAATACTGTGTGGTACCCTCTCTGGAAGCAACTTTATAAATATTCTTCTTTCACTTTTGTTGTTGCAATTTTGCTAATGTGACGTTTGCACATGTCCTTCACCTTACTTACTGATTGGCAGACTCTTAGTCAAATCCATCAAAGTACTGCTTCTGCTTGTTCTCTCTTCTCCACCTTGCTTCTCAAGATAAAAGCAGGGAGGAGGCGGTGGAAAGCATCCAAGAAGGGCAGCTCCCACAGGCTACTGACAAGGAGGAAAGCACACATACACAAGACAATTTAAAAAAAGAAGATGGGTAAATCACTAGGATGGGTACAAGAGAAAACAGTGGATCCAAGCCAATGTCAAGACTTCCTAACAAACAATCCCCTCTCCCTCCTCCATCCATCTTGAAAGACACTCCCAATATGAGAAAAGCCTAAAACCAGAAGAAAGGTTGCAAAATAACTATAGGGACTCTGAATATGAATGAAGCTGGCAGACTAAAACTTAGTAGTTACCTCGAGTAAATAAAAGTTGCTCTAACATGTACAAGTAAGTGTTTTCATGTGAAATGTCTCCATAGCCTTTAAAGCCATATGAATGACATAGTCATAGAAATCTTTAAATTTGATGCAGACTAACCATTGTGCCTTCTGTTGCAGGAGATGCTGCTGCTATTTTGTTGTATAAATTACAACACTAGAACTTATGTCTATTATTTCTAATATTATTCTACAACCTCAATTCCAAAAAAGTTGGGACACAAATTGTGAATGAAAACTGAATGCAATGATGTGGAGGTGCCAACATCTAATATTTTATTCAGAATAGAACACAAATCACAGATCAAAAGTTTAAACTGAGAGAATGTATCATTTTAAGTGAAAAATATGTTGTTTCAAAATTTCATGGCGTCAACAAATCCCAAAAGTTGGGACCATGCCGTTTTTACCACTGTGTGGCATCCCCCCTTCTTCTTACAACAGTCAACAGATGTCTGGGGACAGAGGAGACCAGTTTCTCAAGTTTAGAAATAGGAATGCTCTCCCATTCATGTCTTATACAGGCCTCTAACTGTTCAATTGTCTTGGGCCTTCTCTGTCTCACCTTCCTCTTTATGATGCGCCAAATGTTCTCTATAGGTGAAAGATCTGGACTGCAGGCGGCCATTTCAGTACCCGGATCCTTCTCCTATGTAGCCATGATGTTGTGATTGCTGCAGAATGTGGTCTAGCATTATCTTGTTGAAAAATGCTGGGTCTTCCCTGAGAGAGAGGACGTCTAGATGGGAGCATATGTTGTTCTAGAACCTGAACATAGCTCTCTGCATTAATGGTGCCTTTCCAGACATGCAAGCTGCCCATGCCGCAAGCACTCATGCAACCCCATACCATCAGTGATGCAGGGTTCTGAACGGAGCGTTGATAACAACTTGTGTTGCCCTTGTCCTCTCTGGTCCGGATGACATGGCGTCCCACTGTTCCATAAAGAACTTCAAATCGTGACTCATCTGACCACAGAACAGTTTTCCATTTTGCCACACTCCATTTTAAATGACCCCTGCCCCAATGCAAACGGCTGAGCTTGTGGAGCTTGCCTAGAAATGGCTTCCTCTATGCACTGTAGAGTTTCAGCTGGCAACGGCGGATGGCACGGTGGATTGTGTTCACTGACCATGCTTTCTGGAAGTATTCCTGAGCCCGTTCTGTTATTTCCTTGGCATTCCAGTTAGAGGTGCAGTGACGTTTAAGGGCCCGGAGATTACGAGCATCCAGTAGAGTTTTACGGCCTTGACCCTTACGCACAGCGATTGTTCCAGATTCTCTGAATCTTTTGATGATATTATGTATGGTTGATGATGATAACTTTAAAGTCTTTGCTATTTTACGCTGGGTAACACCATCCTGGTATTGCTGCACTATTTTTCTGCGCAACAATGGTGGAATTGGTGATCCTCTTACCATCTTGGCTTCAGAGAGACACTGACACTCTGAGTAGCTCTTTTTATACCCAATCAAGTTGTCAGTTCACCTAATTAGTGTTGATTGGTCTTCCAGCTGTTCGTTATATGCTCAATGTCATCTTTCCAGCCACTTATTGCTAATTGTCCCTACTTTTTGGGCATTTGTAGACACTGTGAATTTTTGAATCAACATATTTTTCCTTTCAAATGTTACATTTACTCAGATTAAACTTTTGATCTGTCATCTATGTTCTATTCTGAATAAAATATTAGATGTTGGCACCTCCACATCATTGCATTCAGTTTTTATTCACAATTTGTTTAGTGTCCCAACTTTTTGGAATTGAGGTTGTACTATTTCTACTATTAGGTCTACTATTTTTTCTTTTTTTTGTTCAGATTACAGCAGGGAATTCTGCCTTTGTGTGTTATGTTGCTTTGGGGTAGCATGGGGAGCCTTGTAGTTGGAGTTTACTGGTGTCTGTTATCTTCACCTACAACAACTGCTTCTAGGTGGAGTTAACTGGGCCTGGAATCAAGTGATGCCTCACGATTCTTAGTGGTGACTCTTTAGACAATGGCCTTTGTGACAGAGGTGAGTGAGGATGGCAGTTTGAGTAATGGTAGTGCCTACCGAAGTGAGGAAGAGAGAGACCGCTATAAAGGCCAGTGGAGTCAGAAATTAACAGTAGATTTTGGTGCAAGATCAGAGACTATGCATGTTGGAGCACTTGATGCAATGGTCCAGAAGCTGAGATTATTGTCTGTTAATACCACATCAGAACAACCAGATTCAACTATTTTAACTTGATCAATTTATAGAGACCACTGTGCTTATTGAGCATGTACAGTTAGGTCCATATATAGTTGGACATTGACACAAAATGTGTTTTTTTTTTTTTACCTGTTTACTGAAACATATTCATGTTATAGTTATATAATGGATCCCCAATAATCCTCAAAATCCTCAATAAAACTTATACTTTATTTCAAACATTAAAAATAGTCCCTTATAACCCGACATAGAGAGCCTGACTGTGGGTGGTATAAATAGTCTAATACCTCTAATAATCCTCTACATACCGAAATCCGCACCTACACTTCCCTTCACTAAGAGTACAGCACAAAACCAGACTCTACTGGGTGGTAAATTTTAGAACCTGAAGAGTGAAAGTGCCGGGCGGGGTTGACGTCTCTCTTTTTCTTCTCCATGTACATGAAGTATCTTTAAAGCTTCCGGAACTATCTTGTTTAGTTTTAGATATGTATTGTTTATTAGATAATGTATTCCATTGTGGCCTATTTTGGTTTTATCTTGCATTGCGATGCGGCCTTGCAGCCCTGAGAGCCATTCAATACCTTGCTTCCGAGACGGGTTGGGAGCAAATAAGGGGAGGGCTTATTCTCCCACACGTCAGAGGCCCTCGGGTTGGAACGCAGCATACCGACACTGTAGCCTAATTGAAGCAAGGAATATGGGTGAGAAAGGGACTTAAGAGATGTACCTAATAATTTACTCACCCTGAGGATCCCTAATGTAGGGGGGGTCTTACTATGCATAGAAGAGAGACTTCATCTGGATACTGAGACTTTGACAAGCTGTGCATTAGGCTGGCAGTGCCGGGCGGTTCTGCGGACAATCTTCCTCTTTTGTCTTCATTTGTAACCTTTGTAACTTTGCTGAATTATCAGAGGAAGAGAAATGTGTATTTATTTTTCACGCATGCAATGCGGTAACTTTGCTTTCATCTGTTTCAAATGTTGGAAAATTAATAAATTGTGTTTGAAAAAAAAAAAAATAGTCCCTTTATGATAACCATAAACTTATACACCCGAAATACACCAAAAGATAAATACCTGTCTTGGGAAAAAATACAAAATACACAAGGGGGAACAATGAATGTTTACTCACGGTACTGTTGTCATCACGCATAGGACAATCAGAAGATAAAAAGCAATCCTATTGAAGCTTAAAGGCAGCACTTCCTTGCGCGTTTCCCCCACATACTAGTTGGGTTCATTAGGGGAACAATGGCTCCTAATGATTTCAAAAACCACACTAATAAAGCGATATCCCACAATAAGGGGCGGCCATGATGTCCAGGAGTTTAGGAGTTTCAGCTCCTTAACATTTGCCTTCCTGTTTTTAAAGGGACCAAAAATAATTGAACAATTGATTCAAAGGCTGTTTGATGGGCAGGTGTGGGCAGATCCTTCATTATGTTATTCTCAATCAAGCAGATAAAAGGCCTGGAGTTGATCTGAGTTGTGGTGCTTGCATTTGGAAGATATTGCTGTAAAGAAAACATGTGGTCAAAAGAGCTGCCTATGAAGGTGAAACAAGCCACCACTAAGCTGTGGAAACAGAAAAATCCCATCTGAGACATTGCTACATTATTAGGAGTGTCAAAATCTAAAGTTTGGTACATCGTGAGAAAAAAAGAAAGCACTGGTGAACTCATCAATGCAAAAAGACCATGGAAGATAACACTGGTGGTTGATCACAGAATAATTTCCATGGAGAAATGAATCCCCTTCACAACAGTCAACCAAGTGAACAACACTCTCCAGGATGTAAGTTTATCAATATCTAAATCTACCATAAAGAGAAGACTGCATGAAGGTAAATACAGAGGGTTCACCGAAAGTTGCACTGGACTCTGCTAAAAAAAAAAAAAATCGAAAGAAGCCAGCACGGTTCGGGAAGAACATTCTTTGGACAGATGAAACCAAGATCAACGTCTAGCAGAATGATGGAAAGAAAAGTATGGCGAAGGCATGGTACAGCTCATGATCCAAAGCATACCATATCACCTGTAAAACACGGCAGAGGCAGTGTGATGGCTTGGGCATGCATGGCTGCCAGTGGCACTGAGTCACTAGTGTTTATTAAAAACGTAACATAGGACAGAAGCAGCCGGATGAATTATGAGGTATTCAGAGACATACTGTGTGCTCAAATCCAGCCAAACGCAGCCAAACTGATTGGTCATGATACAGATGTACAGTGACCCTAAACATAAAGCTAAAGCAACCCAAGAGTTTATTAAAGCAAAGAAGTGAAATATTCTTGAATGGCCAAATCAGTCAACTGTTCCCAACCCAATTGAGCATACATAAACTTGTTAAAGACCAAACTTCAGACAGAAAGGCTCACAAACAGCAGCTGAAAACCGCTGCAGTAAAAGCTTGGCAGAGCATGAAGAAGGAGGAAACACAGCGTGTGGTGATGTCCATGAGTTCAAGACTTCAGGCAGTCACTGCCAACAAAGGGATTTCAACCAAGCATTAGAAATTAACATTTTATTTACAATTATTTAATTTGTCCGATTACTTTTGAGCCCCTGAAATGAAGGAATTGTGTTTAAAAATGCTTTAGTTCCTCAAATTTTTATGCAATCATTTTGTTCCACTGAATTAAAGCTGAAAGTCTGAACTTCAACTACATCTGAATTGTTTTGTTCGAAATTCATTGTGGTAATGTACAGAACCAAAATTTGAAAAATGTCTCTGTCCAAATATTTATGGACCTCACTGTATATATGTTAACTGTAACTGCCAAACCTAAAGTAGCTCTAACAATATATAGGTAATATGGTTCCCCAGTAGGTATATAGAAAATAGGGCCCCCCAGTCTGTAGATAGGTAATAGGGTCCCCAGTAGATATAGGCAGGTGATAGCGCCCCCAGTAGATATAGGTACATCATGTATAATCGGTATAATCATGGATTGGGTGTGTATTTCATGCTAGGCCATTGCCTCCAGTGAGGTGGTGACCAATAGGTTCTTCTTACCATCACAAACCTGAAGTAGTTAAAGACCCACAAACCTGTGGTTCATATCACATATGGTTCGTATCATATAAAATTTGACCCCTGCTCAACACTCATTTCTAGGGTTGAGGATGGGAGGACATTTTAGCAGGGTTTGTACCCCTACGGCTGGTTGTCAGGGGGAAGTCAAACAGCCGCTAAGCCTAGACCATGGTATTTTGATACAGATTACAGATGTAAACTTTGCCCCAGATGAATGAAGTCCCAGCTGTTCTTGCCCATATCAAAACAGAGAAAATATCTTTAAAAATAAATACTCAATCATATGCTGAAAGTAAAATTATTTTGACATAGCCAGCAACATTACTGTCTGAAGAAGCTTTTGGGGAAGGTAGTGAGAACAGTTTATTGTCTAGCTCAGGGGTGTCAAACTGCGGCCCTCCAGCTGTTGGGAAACTACAACTCCCAGCATGCCCACTGTTATAGATTATATAAATGCATGATGGGAGTTGTAGTTTCCCAACAGCTGGAGGGCCGGCAGTTTGACACCTGTGGTCTAGTTGAATAGATTTATACTAGAAGATTTTTGGACTGTTTAGTTTCTCAGGCACAAATTACAAAGTAGAAGCATTATTATTTTGATAAAAATAATATTAACCATCAATAAAAAGTTCAATGATATACAGCTAAAGTCTTAGGGAATTGAGCTCGGGAAAGTCCATTTCTGGTTTTCTGTGCTGCAAGTGCGCCCATCACACTACACTTTAAATGTCAATTAGGACCAGTTTATGCCCAGGTTTGTGTTTATTCAGATGAGCAAATTATTTATTATCTATATTATTAATTAATTATTATTTATATTTATTATCATTAGTCCATACACTATAGCGAGCAAGCAGATTTATCAATATAGTATGTTTCCCTAGTTTCTGTATTATTATAGATTATGACAAGTGCAGGTGTAAAGGGTTAACTCTACAAATAACACAAAACAATGTTATCAATGTTAATGCCTGTGTGGTTTTACCACTGTTGACCTGTAAATTTGTGCAGCGACTTATAAAGCAAATGAAATCACAGGTGCATGCATTTCTTGACTGCATCATGGCAACGCTGCAACTGGGCTGTATGTTCCTACCCTCGAAGGGGTTTTCCATCAAAAGGGAAAGCTCCTCAGCTGGTCAAGTAGGTTGTACGATAAAGAAAGAAAAGAAAAGACCTCCCTTGTTAAACTCTTTCCGTTTCAGTAACAGCGCTGATCTGGCTGCACCCGCTGATGACATTTTGCACAGTGGTCACATGATGCAGCCAATCACAGGCTTAGCAGTCAAATGCCGTATATACAGAAAGACACCGCTGCAGCATGTTAATAGCTGCAGGGTCACGTGAACAATGAATGTAATGTCATCAGCGAGGAGCAGTGGGATTGGCCACAACGTTAGAATGGCAAAGATTTATTAGGTGAGTTGTTTTTTTAAAACCTCCCGACCAGCTGAGGAGTATTTTCTGCAAATGGAAAACCCCTCTAAGCATGTTCTTTATAAAGGTTTATTAGTATCCCAAATCAAGAACTTGACTTACAATGTCCGGCCCTAAACCAAGGCACCATATTGTACTGATAGATCCACTTTAAATTCATTGAAGGATAATCACAAATCTAAAAAATTAGTTCACCCAGTGCATTACAATAGGCAGCAAATGGCCAATTTGTGTGACGTTAAAATCAAACTTCTGAAAAAAGGGGTAATCACTTTTCTTTATATAGCATAAATATTGAATAAATATATTTACATACACACATATAGTTGTACTGAAGTTGTCATCACTCTTTGTATACTTTCAGTGGCTGTTGTTTTCCCATGAAGATCTTAGGATATACTGGATTCTGCAGCCAAGGACAGCAGGATGGCCTTCGCTGTGTTTTCAAAGAGGGCAGCTCTGTTCTGCTGCTCTCCCTTCTTCACCCAATGTCCATAGATCCTGAATGCACAAGCATCGATCAACTTCCTAATGGGCTTGATTGCATATGGATCCCGTGCTACAATCTCCTTGGTAACAGGCTTCACTTTACGATAGTAGTGGTAAATACGGACAGAGGCCAAAACCGTTAAGCAGACGACCTGTAAACAGACAATTTTATTGATTGTATTACATTATTATTATATGTATCACCCACTAAGAATAAAGATTACATAGCATTGCCCCCTGACAAAGTATATAGCAGCTGAGTCCCTTTAAGGGGTTTTGCCACAAAGTAAAATTGATGTGGGAAGATTACAAATTAAATAATAAACATTTTCACCATTCATCATCATTAAAATATCTGTACCATTTTAGCTGCTTCCTTAGTGATCCATAGTGCACAGCTCATCTACAGGTGATACAACCATGGATGAGAGCTTCTCAGTCCTGGCCACACATGCTCAGATATCATCTCTCCTTTCGTACAGCTACTGTCAGTGTCTTCCCTGCTCAGTAATCACACACACTCACTGCTGAGGGAGTGTGCAACCCCAGGTGCTGTTATTATACTCCTGTCCCCTGTACTCCTTAGTAATTAGTCAAACAGTGCAAATATATACAAAGAAACCTCAATCAGCTATATGCATTGAGAAAAAATATCTACATATTTAGTTCCTGTAGGGATTTGAACCTAGGACCCCTATGTTAAAAGGAAGAAGTGCTAACCACTCAGCTATAATGTAGCTACCCACTGCTCTTTACATAAACGGACCTTTGTTTGACTACAGTGAGCACCCTGTGGGGAAAGGCATGGTGATGTCAAGCCTGCTGGGTCACATGATATGCATTTCAAACAAATCACACACACACACTCTTTTAAACACATTGAAAGCTGAAGCAGGACAAATCAGGTATGAAATGCCTCCATGCTAAAACCCCTTTAAAGAGTTTTTGTTTCACCATGCTGTTGCACAGAACCTGCTCTTCAGAGCCAGTTTCAGGCTCCTCTGTCCTGTTAAGGCTGTGGGCGGTTCTATAGCAGTGACTGACATTTCAGCTCTGCTATTCCTAGCTGAGCCTGTAAGCAGGACATCAGTGATGGAGGGTTTAAACAGCAGGGCAGAAGGCTACAGAGCTCTAATGAGTTAACGCTTCTCAGTAAAAAACAAACAAACTCCTGTGCTGCTGATATGACACATCATTCACTCCATCATGCCAGGGCTCTACAGCCTTTTAGAGCACAGATAGGGAGGGGTGACCTAGGGAAGGAGGAGATAAGAACTCCTGTAGCTACAAAAGAAAACAAAATCAGAACAGCAATTTATTTAGTAATACTGTGTATTTACCTTTGCCTACATGTTTAAAGGGAAACTATCTGGTTGCTTATGCTGCCCTATGTGATAGCAGGATGTGACAGAGATGCTGAGCTCTGTTATATATAAGTTTATTTGATTTGAAGCAGGATCTCTGAGATAAAAGCAGAATAAATAGTGAAACAGAAAGTGAAAGTCCTGCTTACCCCACCCACATCCAATGATTGACCGTTTGCTTTGTACATTACACAGTGATGCAGGGAAAGCTGTCAATCACTGTGGCCGGGGTGATCTGGACTTCCACTCTCTTTTAAGGAGTCCTATCAGAATTTTCTCTGCTTTTTACTCACAAATTCAGCATCAAATCATATAAAACTATATATCACAGAGCTCAGCTTCTCTCTCTCTGCCACATCCTGCTGTCAGATTAGGGAGCATAAACTACCTGACAGGTTCCTTTTAAAGCTAATCAATGTGGGGAGAATACCCCTTTATTGCTCTGAGCACTGAATAGTCAGTCTTTTTCAGGTTACCAGGAAAAACAAGATGATTTAAAGTGATTTTTTATGCTATTAGTTGTTTAAAACACATATGAAGTAAAATGACAGATTTACCTTAAACTTCCTGAATGGACTGAAATGGCGCACTTCTTCTACTGTGTACTGTTGGAAAAAGGGATGTGCTAGTGCTTCTTCTGCTGTCAGCCGCCTTTCAGGGTTCACGACTAGGAGTCGAGCAATCTATGAATAAAAAAAGAGATATTTTTTGCTTTCCTGTATGATCACAATCCTTTTCTATTGTCAGTGTAAAACTTTGATTAATAAATACATAAGCCTTCATGACCTTATTGGAATACCACCATATTTCCCTAGTTACATCACTGTTACTCCATTGTAAAGAGCTCTTTCTGCACATGTAGCCTAGAAAGAGAACGTAGGGTATGTTCACACGATGTATTGCGGCATGTACAGTACGCGCTGCAATACATCGTGTGCTTCGCGGAGCTCGCGCTGATCAGCGTGTGCTCCCAAGGCGCGGGGGGATCGGCAGCCCGCCGGCCCCATAGTCATGCATTACATTACATGCCACTTATCTCCCCGCACGTACAATATGATCGTATTGTACACGCGGGGGGAGGAGGTGTAATCCATAGTTCTCTATGATAGCTATGGATTACCGTAATTGCGGCGCGAATCTCACCGTGTATAAGGCGCAAATACACGGCGAAATGCACGCCGCAATTACGCCATGTGAACATAACCTTACTGACAGCAGATCCCATCAAAGGATATTGTCAACCCGACTTGATCCCTTCTCTATCAGCCAGAGTAGAGGGACCACTCAGGTGGGTTATGACATCCACTTTCAGCTGACCATTGATTTGAATGGCTGTCATGTAATAGAAGTCCCTGGCACTGCTTGGGAAATGTATGGCTAGCACGGGCACACTTGGTGATGACAGTTGATCAATAGAGATCTCTGAAGCTGGACTAGTTGAGGTTCAGTGGATCTTTGGGCTGATTTCCATAGAGAAAGTGTTTGACCGTATTGAGGTTATTTCTTTAAACAGGACCGGACAGCTCTCTCTATGGGCCATATGTATGAAAACTGTCTAGGTCTAAAACTCACTTTGTTGCCCATAGCAACCAAACAGAGCACCCCTCTCATTTTTTCCAAGCAGTAGAAGAAATGAAAGGGGCGCTCTGATTGATTGCTATAGGCAACAAAGTGAGTTTTAGACCTTGACAGTTTTCATACATGTGGCCCATAGAGAGAGCTGTTTTAAATGACCATCTTATAATTTTAGACTGGACCTGTCCAACTGTTCAATGTTTCAGTACTTTTGGCACAACTAGTTGATCTCTAATGAGGAGCTTAATGGCGCAATTCACAACAGATGTTTGATCCCTGAATCGCCCAATAAATTTATTAGATCAATTTGAATTGGCACTTAAGCAGTCCTCCTCATCATGTTATTCACATTTTGACATCATGAGACCAAGACAACACCTGATCAATTATTACAAGTGATCAACAGTCCCTCGTCATTGCAAGGCTTCAAACGGGATGCTCTCAGACAGAAGTGGCCACTGAGCATAGAGTATCACAGAGTGTCATCTGCAGGTTGCAACAGATCTACAGAGAGACCGGAAGAGTCACAGAAAGGCAAAGAAGTGGACATCCTTTGGCTACATCACACACTGATGACCGGTTCATGGTGAACAGTGCCCTGTGGAACCGGATGATGTATGCCACACAACTCCAGGCACATTTAAGGGAGGTGAGAGGCAACCAAGTGTCACGTCAGACCATTCGTAACTGTTTACATCACCATGGTCTGCTTGCTAGACGACCGGCAGGGGTACCTGACCAGTACCTGACCTGGCTGATGCATAGCGAACTCCTTGATGTCTTCAGCATTGTTGGCGGACACCACTTCTGTTCAGAGTGAATCAATTTTCATCAATGAGGCTTTCAGGTCCCTCGTCCAGCTTAGATGCTCCCTGGTCCATGCCTGGTGGTGTGGTTAGGTCGTTGACCACATTGATGTAAACGGTTATGAATGGTCTCATGTGACACTTGGTTGGCTCTCACCTCCCTTAAACATTGCTGGAGTTGTGCGACATTCATCATTTGGGCCGTAGAGCATTGTTTAAAATGAAGCGGTCATCAATATGTGATGGAGCCAAAAGACCGCCACTTCTCTGCCTTTCTGTGACAATTCCAGTCTCTCTGTATCTCTGTTGCAACCTGCTGATGACACTCTGTGACACTCTGAGCTCAGTGACCACTTCCGTCTGAGAACATTCTGCTTGAAGCCTCACAATGGCGGCACTGTTGATCAATTATAAGGTGCTTTCTTGGTCTCATGATGTCAAAATGTGAACAGCATGATGAGGAGGAATGTTTAAATCCCAATTCAAATTGATCCCCTAAATTTATTGAGTGATTCAGGGATCAAACACCTGTTGTGAATTTTGCCATTAAATGGGTAATCCCGTTTCGGGAAATCCGCTTCTCTGGCCGCTCGATGAAAGCTGCAGTCCGTCCCTGCATGTGAATGAGGAGAAAGATGCTAGCTCCTTCCTCCTCATTCACTTCTATGGAAGTTCCGAGTACAGCCGAGTGTACACACTTGGCTATATTCGGAGCTCCAATAGAAGTGAATGAGGAGAGGATTTCTCGAAACGGGACCTCCCTTTTAAGCTCCTTGTTAGAGATCAGTAAGTTGTGCAAAAAGTACTGAAACATTGCATAGTTGGACAACTGCATTCTAAAGGTAAGAGATAGTCTCATTTAGGGCATTTAAAAAAATGTCAAGAAATGTTATGTTCATCCTGAAATTTCAATCGAAAGCCACATATCCCTCTTTGTGAGTAGTGTAAATAGAACAGTGGTATTCCAGTAACTTTAAAAGTTTTTAATTTATGAAATAAAATCTATAGAGACAGTTTAAACAAAAGAATTATGCAATACCAAGTCTTTAACCGTGTCTGATCGATCATCCCACTCTGGGGAACCAAAATGATAGTCTCCATTCATTATCATTCTTAACATTAGCATCTGTTTCCTGTGCCAAAATGGTGGTGATCCTGCTAATAGGGTGTACATGATCACTCCACTGCTCCACCTGCAAGTGAGAAAGTCAATGATAATTTCATCTTTCTTTTACTAGTTGCCATGAAACACATAGGGGAACATGTATAAAAATTGTCTATGTCTAAGGCTGTCTTTGTTCCCCATAGCAACCAAAAAGAGCCCCCCTTTAATTTTTTCAGTGCACTATATGAAATGAAAGGGGGGCTGTGATTGGTTGCTATGGGCAACAAAGAAAGTCTTACACATAGACAGTTTTCATACATAAGGCCCATAATGTCTATAAAGCTCACTACATGTATCAGTGCAGTAGAGGCATTCTTTAGTAATAATAAATAATAAATTAAATACATAAATAAATTAAATTACTTAATAAATAATAATAATAATAATAAATACATTTATTTATTATTATAGAAAGATACTTAATAAATAATAATAATAATAATAATAATAATAATAATAATAATAATAAATACATTTATTAATTAATAATAAACTCTAATAGAAAAAAATTCAACTTACATGTCCACTTCTTTACCATAGCCTGGGTGACACTCATCCATAGAGCACTGAAGAATTTCAGGGGCCAAGTATCCTGGGGTGCCACATATTTCTTTGTGAAACAGAAAATAAGGTGTGGATTTATAACCCGCTCAATAGAAGCGGTAGGTTCATCATCAAGGAGTTTTATCAATACAAGAAGTGATGGCTATGGATCATTTCCTGATTGATAGGGGATATTATAGAGCAGGAGGAGCAGAGCAAATTAATATGTATTTTTGTGGGGAAACATAAGTAGAAGTTGTATTGTGTTCATTTATTCAGGGGTTAAGAAGCCCAGTGGGCGGTATTATCAGTAACTGTCTGCTATCTCTGTATGATTTAATCACATTACTATTTTGCCAAAGGCAAACTTAAACTCTTCTCTCATCAGTGATTTATACTAATACTTAATTTGATGGTAATGTTGATAGGTTATGTTTTGATGTATATAAAAATAATAAAGGTCAAGTATTAGTATAAATCACTGATGAGAGAAGAGTTTGTTCGCCTTTGGCAAAATAGTAATGTCATTAAGTTAATAGATACTCTTCTTTCCTCAGATACGTTTTTCCCCGGGTACTTAGCGGTCTATCTCTGTATGGACACTCATACCAGGAAGGCTATCAGTCACTGATAACACCGCCTACTGGACTCCTTCACCCAGAATAAGCATGGGTCTAAATGGATAAAAGATAACCTCTACTGATCCTTTCCTACACAACTAATTATCAGCCTGCACAACTCTTCCTGCTCTATACCATGCCACCAGCTGATCTGATAGCATGTTCAATGTGACAGGTGCTCTCTAATCATCTAACAGTCAGGTCATCGAGTTTTATAGTTGATATAATTATTCCATGTGACTGCCCTATTAGTTCTGTTGTCGTAAGTAGAGCAGCATCATTACAAGATCCTCTGTATGTATCTTTTGTTTATTTACACACCATGGTGCGGTTTTGGCACTAATTTTTTTTAAAATGTAGTTACAAAAATTTGATTTCCATGCAATTTTCAAAAAAATGTTGCAGGAAAAAGAAAGTGTCGATAATCCTAAGATTCCTATGTTAGAAATGTTGTGTACTTAGATTTAAAAACTTAAAGCAACTGGAGCTTACAAAGCAGAGGATCTTAGGGCCACATGTATGAAACGGTTTAGGACTAAAACTCACTTTTTCCCCCATAGGTTTCAATGGGGAAAAAAGTGAGTTTTAGACCAAAACCGTTTCATACTTGTGGCCCATAGTGTTATATTTTGCATGTGAAATAATATCAATAAAATATAAGATTTAAAGGAAACCTGTCGGCTGTTTATGCTGTCTGTACCATGGGCAGCATGAAAGAATAACAGTCTTCCTTAACACAGTAATGGCTCTATGGCTTTTCAGAGTAAACACTTTACAAGTTAGCTAGTTACAGTGAGAAGTGTACCAGCCAGAGGAGATGAGTCCGATTTGTGGCTTCTCCCTGCCCCGCTCAGCTTTAGGGTATGTTTACACGGCGTATTGCGTTGCATATTGTATGCGCCACAATACGCCAGGTGTTTTAGAAGCACGCGCTGTCCAGCACATACTTCTAAAGCGTGGGGGGGTTGGCCCCATTCATTTCTATTGTCTCCATTCATTTCTATTGTCACTTCTTTCTCCTGGTGTACAATGCGCGTCAGGGAAGACAGAGGTAATTCATAGCTCTCTATGCGTAATTGCGGGGCACATTTTGGCCGTATTGCAGCGCAATTATACACTGAAATATGCCCCATGATTACGCCGTGTGAACATATCCTAACCTTTCCCTATACACAAACAGGATAGAGACCTATCAGTAAAGTTGAGCTAGGCAGCGAGAAGATGCCCATAATACTCCTCTGCTCAGGCTGCAGTGAATCTGCTTGTAGGTTGCTCAGTTTCAGACCGTGTTGTCTTTAAAATTATTTCAGAATACAACAGGTAACTGTGTTAAAAAAAGCCTGTGGCTTTTATGCTGCCCATGGTTTAAGCAGCCTGAAACAGCTGATAGGTTCCTTTTAATTGGGTTTTCAAACCTGGCTGGTTTTTTTTGCTACTTTTTACTAATTCTACAGCATTGACTGACATTTCAGCTCTGCTATCTCCTATTCCTAGTTGTGCCTGTTAGAAACATTGGTGATGGAAGGGTTTTGAAAAAACAAACATTACACGTTAAGCAGAACCTCTGTATATAGATGTAAACTAACAAAGTTGATTTTTGGCATGCGAGGAAGATTTTACAATGAGCATGATGCTATCTGATCACTGTTATCTTTGCATTTAAATACAGAAATAACAGTCTCGCCCTGCAGTCCTGATAACGCAGCACAATGTTACTGAGGGCTCTCTGTTTAGTAACTCTAAAGGATTAACGTTTCTTTCACTAAGCTCCCGTCGCCCCAATAAGACAGACTTCACCAACCGGCTTAGCGCCGCTAGAGCAATGAGAGATGGTCAATAAGCTAGATAAGGGCATGTCCCCACGGCACGGGTTTTCGGACGATTTTTCAGCCGGTTTGCGGTTTTCAGACCGCCTGAAAAACCAGCCGAAAATGAGCACGATTGTTCTCTATGGAAAACCCGTGCAGCAGTCCCCACTACACGGGTTTACCGCCCGGCGGTTTTGTCGCCGGCGGACCGACGACAAAACATTGATCATTCACTATCTTCTGTGCGTGTTCCGGTAGTAACATGTTCATCTCAATGGGAGGGGGGAGGGCTGTTCTCCGCTCATCGCGGAGAAAAGCCGTCCCCCCCGCGGCCGTGGGGACAGCCGCAAAACAGGACAAATACCGGCCGGCAAACCGGCCGGTATTTGTCCACTGCCGTGTAAACGGCCCCTAACAATCCATAAACAAGCTGGAGATAAAACTACTTTAAAATCTTTAAAATGAAGCAAAATCAGGACAGAAATGTATTTAGTATTAATGTTTATTTACCTTTGCCTACATATTTAAAGCCAATCAACATCATGTTAGTGATGTATGTGTGGCATATGTTTTTAAAGCTGGCATGCAGACACATCAGCCACAACTGTGTCAACAAGTGTCCTTTTGTCTTTCATTAAGGCTTGTGTTGAAATGTGTAGACTACTATACTTTTCAATATAAACTGATCCAGACAAATGTACACTGTCTGGTAAATAATATTTTTTTAAGTCAATGGCTGACATTATATCAGTATAGTTATAGAGTTGCAGAGAACTTGGACATATGCTCTGTAAATGTATACACTGAACATAAGCCTGAACATGTGAGTATAGCCTAATAGCTGAAGGAAATCCATTATAACCAGGTGTCAGTAATGATTAAGGGGCCCGGGGTTAAAAATTTTGGTTGAACACAGAAATATCATTTTAGGACCTGGTTTTATCTTTAAATTTCAAACTGTTTACGGGTGTTTTTGCTGCAACCGCCCTTTTGAAAATTTGGGACGGTTTTTTTAAAAACGTTTTTTCCTTTTAGTTTTTGTCCTTTTAGCAATCTAAAAAGAGAAACCAAAATCCTTTAGCTTTATTGTTCTTTTCATCAAACCAGGGGAAAAAGTTTTTCGGCCTTTTAGTCTCTTTTAAAAAAATTAATTTCAGGGGGGTGCAGGTATGCAAACTTCGGCAGGGTCTCTTAAACTTTCCCGCCCCAAGTAAATTCCAATGATTGGTTTTATTTGTACAGTTTTAGATTTTAATGACATAAAAAATTTTAGTGACATGCAGCAGATTTCAATTGGTCTACTACTATTAATTAGAGGACTTTACAGATAATCTTATAATTATGCTGATTGTCCCATGCGGGATGATCCAGGGTTTTCCCACTTGTATATTGTTTGCACACTTGGTAGATAGATTCACATGTATTACACTTTTTCACTACAGATTTGGACACAGCAAATGCAAAACTGTACCCCAAAAAATTTTGGGAGGAGTGACATAGCGCTTAAATTTCCCCTTTACAATGCAATGCTTTTCCAGGGAAAAATCCCAGCAAAGAGTATGTCACATTAAGTACCCTTTACTATTACCTACCATTTTTATATTAGCTACCAAATTTCCCCAACAAGGTTTTACTTACCCAATTTTCTTTTTTTCACTATTTGAAATTGTTTTTTTTTCCCACTGATGAGTCCCGGGACGAAAGTGAAGGGGAAAAATTACTTTTTATCCGGGGTACAAGTATGAGGTAAGGGAAATTTGGGGTCCCCCTTTGCGGGCGTTTGCTCCACTAAAGGAAAGTTCCTGGAAATTTTCGCAGGGTGACAGATTGTTCTTTTAATTTTCCTATATGTTTGGCCCAAACATTTTGGAAAAAGTTCCCCCCATTTTGGGCCACTTCATCCGGGACATAGTGACAACCAAACGATGGTTAGTGAATCCAATATCTTTTTGAGAGGACTACCCTGTGTTGGAGGACATTTTCAACTTGGAACTGATCACCTGGAAGGCCTAAACATTGACCTCCTTATTACCCTTGTAGCAATTGCGGAGTGGGGTTTGATATTATTTGTGATTATTAATAAAAGTTAATTTTTATTGCATTAAGACTATTGTTAAGGGCTCTCATTCTATTGTAGTGTTTTTATTTGATGTATAAGAGTCTATCATTTACTTTATGACAACTGCAGTGATTTGTACACTTTAATATTATCCTCAGACTTCTGAGTCCCAGAATCTAGGAGGTATATATCATCAGCACATTGATATTCTACAGTTTTGCTGTTTGGGACCTCAATGACACTGAAAATAAAGGTTCTGTGCCTCCTATTTTTGAGGGAGAGGTGACCACAGTTGTGAAATTTCCCTCCATAGCTCTTTAATGAAGATACTGAAATGGATCAAGCCCACATATCTGTTCTTATATATTTTATAGAATATAATAGAATATAAACAGCTATGTGCAAATCATGGGTCATATACGAAGGCCCCATTATGTGCCAGGTTGATCATCATCACTACTTCATCCTCTGAAGTCACCTTTTACATGACTCATTATGACCACAATATTCTCTATCTTTATAACATAACAAGTATACACATACATAAAGAAAGGCATTTGATACATGCACATTTTTAATTTAGCTTTAAAGTTTTAAAAGAGGCGGGCTTTCCTTGTTTTCCTTCCCACCCAAGGGTAACTTGTTCTGTTAGATAATCGAATAGTTCCCCTCTTTTCATCCTAAAAGAGACCATTTCAATTTGTATAATTTTGTTTATCCATTATAATAGGAATATATGGATTAAAAGAATATTTTGTGCTTGTGTTTTGTGTTTGTTTTCATGTGTCATTTATCTTGGCCAGATTTTTAGATCTTCAGCCCTCACCTGATGCCCAAAGGAGACGCTTATCCTGACACATGTAATGAGCAGTACAGGACATGTAGTAACGCATTTTTCTGTATAGGGGGCATTACTAGACCGCTAATAACTGCATGCACTTCATGTTTTACAAAGTCTGATTTCAAGATACAACGTCTCAGGAAAGACCATTGTATATTGAAAATATTGTATCCTGAACAGAGAGGTTTGGTTCAAATCCAAAGGGGGAAAAC
>JAODAL010020810.1:0-68570 GCA_025379985.1 Phyllomedusa bahiana
AAAAGCTAAAAAAACCAAAGGGATGCAAAAGGAACGTAAAACTTTTTTGCGGGGGTTTTGTATTTTTCCACAACTGCGGGGAAGCTACAGGTTGCAAAACCACCATCAGGGCCTTTTGGGGAATTTGGGAAGTTTCACAACAGCTGAAAAAGCACGGGTTACAAAGAAAATGTCGAGCATGCTGGGAGTTGTATTTTCAAAACAGCAAAAAGAACCCAAATGTTGCAGCCCCACCATCGGGGCATGGGGATTTGGTAGTTTGCAACAGTAGGAAGCCACAATTAAAAGAAAATGTCAGGGGATGCTGGGAGTTGTATTTTTGCAACAGTTTGGGAAAAGCCACAGGTTGCAGCCCACCAACGGGAAAAATGCGGGGAGTTGTGGGTTTTAACCCTGGAAACTACGGGTTAAAAGAACACGGAAAAAAGGCCCATGCGGGGAGCTTAGTTTTTCAACAAAAATTGGAACCCAAATAGGTTGCAGACCACCATCAGAGTTTCGGGGACCAAAATTTTTTAACAACAGCGAAAAAACAAACGGGTTTGCGGGCCCAAACTGCCAAAAAGGGTTGGAAATGTAGTTTTATACTAACTGGGAAAGAAAAGGTTTGTAAAACTTTTTGGGGCATTTTGGGAGTTGAAATTTTTCAAAAAAGGCCCAAAAAAAAACCCAAAACCAGGGCTGCAAAGGCATTCAGTGCTTGTGGGAGTTGTAGTTTCCCAATAACCAGGAAACGGGGTTTTGTAAAAAATGCATGCGGGGGGTTGTTTTCCCCCAATAACCAGGAAAAACAGGGGGTTGTAAATATGCAGCGGGGGGTTGTTTTTTCCCCAAATACCGGGAAAACCAAAGTTTTTGGGCAAAGTAGGCATGCGGGGGGTTGTAGTTTCCCAATGCCAGGAAGACAGAGGTTGTAAAGTAGTGAAAGTAATTTGTAGTTTCACAATACTGGCAAGCCACTTTTTGGGTAAAATATTGTCCGGGATGCGGGGGGTTGTAGTTACAAAATAACTAGGAAGCTACAGGTTGCCAAAAGGGAAAGGGCAAGGAATGTTTGGGGGTTGTAATTGTTTCCCGCTGGGGGAAACAGAACACGTCAAGGGAAGCTGGGAGTTGTGTAGTATACCCGTTTTTGGGGACAAAAAGTCAAAGGGAAAGTTGGGGGTAGGGTTTTTTTTTTTTTAAAAAGCTAGGGCAACAGTTTTCCGGGAAAAGGGCGTAGAAAAGGGGGGCATGGGGTGGGGTTTAAATTTTCCATTGGGGGGCGCTATATGGTGTTTGGGCACCAAATCCTTGACCCATTTCCCAGTTTTTCAGGTTGGAAAGGGCATGTAAGGGGTTTTGGGGGTTTTAGTTTCTCAACAGGCTGATCCCACTTTAAAGGACCCCGAGCGTCGCCCCCCGGGAGCGTCAGGGACTCTTTTGCCCCTGGTACGGGGTGCCAGGAGGCTGCGGGCATGGGGTCCCCAAAGGGGGCCGGCGGAAGGGGCTCGGTTTGCCCTGGGAAAAAATGGGGAAAAAAATGAGGGGGACTCATCAAAGAAAACGTTCCCAAACCAGACGGGGACCCCAAAAATTTGGGGCCATTTTGCCCGGGGAAAGCCGCCCGTTTTTCCCAAATTTTAATTTGGGAGAACCAAGGAGGAAAACCATGGCGGCCGCGCCAGGCGACCATTCCAAACAAACATTTCCCCAATTTTAACATTGGGTTTTTTCCGGCCAAAGGTTTGGGTTTGGGGGCCCGGGGGCGCCAGGGCTTCCACAAGGTTTCCGCCCCAAAACCACGGTTTGATCCATTTCAAGGGCCGGTTCCCCTTTTTAAATAAGCAACTTAAAAATAGTTCTGGGGATTATAAAGGGAGGGTGATCGGGGCAACACCCTTTTGGGGGAGGGGCTTTCCCAATACAGCCCAGCGGGGGGCACTAAAGTCCAATCGGAAAAGGAGAGGGGGGTTTTTGGGGTAGGTCTGAAATTCTTTAAATAGGCCCCCCCCTGTTTCCCCGGTTGTTGGGGTTTTTGCGCTTTAGTCGTATTTCCCCTTTTTTAGCTGAGCATCAAATTTCCGGGTACAAAACCCATGCACTCGGGAGTGGTGCCCAAAAAAAACCGACCTACAGACAGGGGTGGCCCCCTTGCTGGGGAAAAAACAGCCTTAAAATTGCAAAATCAGTTTCCCATTCATTTTTATAGGCCCAAATTCCCAAAAACCCGAAAATGACCTATAAAAGGGGCGACCCCCCCCCCCCCCCCCAAAGTTTATAAAAAAATCCTCCCTTTAAAAAATTTAGTCAGTCCCTTTATAATTTGGGGCCCGAGCTGCCAAAACCAGACACTTCCCTTTTTGGGCAGGGGGTGGGGTTTGTTTGGGAAAAACCTCCCTTTAAAATTTCCCGCCCTTTCCCCCTGACTTTAAATTTAGCGGGGGGGTGCCAATACCGGGGCCCCTACCCATAGACAGGGGTGGTGCTATGTCTGGAAAATCCTCCCTTTTTAAATTTCCGCTCAAGGGCCCACTGCTTTTAAAGGAGTGGTGCTGCAATTTCTGCCCCAACCTAGAGACCGGGGGGGCGCTATGTCTGGAAAATCGAAATCTTTTTTCCAGCTTTAAACCCGGGCACATCAAAGGGGGCCGGGGCTGCAAAAGACAAAAAATAGACAAAGGGGTTTATGGCACCAGCAGGTAATTTTGGGCTTTTCAGGGGAAAATGCACAGGGGGAAAAAAAATGGGGAAATATTTGATGAGTTTAAAATTTTGGGGGTGGGGAGTTTTAGTATTCAGCAGGTAATGGGCTTTGCAGGGAAGATGCACAGGAGATGAGAAATATTTGATGAGTTATATGGGGGGGAGAGTTGTAGTATTCAGCAGGTAATGGGCTCAGCACGGAAACTGAACAGGAGATTAGAACTATTTGATGAGTTATATGGTGGAGTTGTAGTATTCAGCAGGTATTGGGCTCTGCAGGGAAGGTGCACAGGAGATGAGAACTATTTGATGAGTTATATGGTGGTGGTAGAGTTGTAGTATTCAGCAGGTAATGGGCTCTGCAGGGAAGGTGCACAGGAGATGAGAACTATTTGATGAGTTATATGGTGGTGGTGGAGTTGTAGTATTCAGCAGGTAATGGGCTCTGTAGGGAAGGTGCACAGGATATTAGAACTATTTGATGAGTTATATGGTGTGGTGGTGTTGTAGTATTCACAGGTAATGGGCTCTGCAGGAAGGTGCACAGGAGATTGAGAAAATTTGATGAGTTGTATGGTGGTGGTGGGTTGTAGTATCTCAGCAGGTAATGGCTCTGCAGGAAGGTGCACAGGAGATGAGAACTATTGATGAGTTGTATGGTGGTGGGGAGTTTGTAGATCAAGCGGGTAATGGGCTCTGCGGGGAAGGGCACGAAGAAAACATTTGATGATTTTTGGGGTGGGTGGTTGTATATTCAGCGTAAGGGGCCTGTGGGGAAAGGGTGCCAGGAGATGAGAACATTTGATGATTTAAATAGGGTGGGGTGGATTTGGATCACAGGTAATGGGTCTGTGGGGAAGGGACAAAGAGAACATTTGAGATTTGTTGGGGGGTGGTGGATTGTAGATTCACGGGTAAGGGCTCGCGGGGAAGGTGCAAAGATGAGAACTATTTTAGGGGATAGGGGTTGGTGTTGTAGTATTCAGCAGGTATAGTTTTGAGGGAAATCAAAAGATAGAACATTTGTGGTTTTGGTGGGGTGGATTTTGTATACACAGGAAGGGTTTTTTGCGGGGAAGATCACAGGAGCGAGGGATTTTAAAAATTTAGGAAAAAATATGGTTCTGAGGTTTTGGGTGGGCCAAGGTTTACCCGCACCAGCGGGTGGGGTCTGCAGAAAGACACAGGAATCGTACCAAGTTTCCCGCGGCGTTGCGTGCACTGTCCCTTTAAGCAATAAAGCTAATAAACAGGGAATCAGAGCAAAAAAATTGCAGAAGCATAGAAACTACCAGAGAACAAAGTGCCCCAGATATCCCCCCCACATGGAGCAAGTGGCCCACTTTCCACTCACAGACCGCACTCCCCCTCATCCATCATCCCCAGTACGAGGCTCTCTGGATCTATAAACCGGCAATGGCCCTTCTGCTCGCACTGAGGATAAATCACCGCGCTCCTCCACCCAAATAAGAGGCTCCGTCCGGGTCCAGTGCACTGAGCAGGGCATGGGGGGGGGGGGGTACAGCAGAGACCACCCGGGTCTGAGGAAGACGAGGATACAAGGACAATCATCCACCATCAGCTCTGCAGATTGTCTGGATTAGAAAGCTCCGACCGTTCTGCGTCTGCAGCTCCAATGCAGAACTATGCGTGTCCAGGGGCATAGGCTGCAAACCATGTGTATGTAGTCCGATCCCACAGTCATGTATTACTCAGCTCCATTTAACCATGGAGGCGCATGCTGGGAGTTGTTGTATCGGAACAGATAGCAAGCCACAGGTTGCAAACTACTGTCAGAGCATGCTGGGAGTTGTAGTTTCACAACAGCTGAGAAGCTACAGGTTGCAAACCATTGTCAGGATATGCTAGGAGTTGTAGCTTCATAACAGCTGGGTAAGTACAGGTTGTAGACCTATGGCAGAGGATGCTGGGAGTTATAGTATCACAATAGATAGGAAGCTTCAGGTTGAAAACTACTGTCAGGGCATGCTGGGAGTTGTAGTTTCATAACAGCTGGGAAAGTACAGGTTGTAGACCACTATCAAGGCATGATGGGAGTCATAGTTCTACAACAGCAAGGAAGCCACTGTCAGAGCATGCTGTGAGTTGTAGTTCTACAACAGCTAGGAAGCTATAGGTTGCAGACCCACTGTCTGGGGTCTGGGGTCAGTTTTTACAACACTAGGGAAACACTGTAGGGCATGCGGGAGTTGTAAATTTTACAAACAGGAAGCTAAGGTTTAGACCACTGTCAGGGCATGCTGGGAGTCGTAGTCCCTCAAAAGCTGGTAAAGCTCCAGGTTGTAGACCGCTTTCTGGGCGTGCAAGGAGATATAGTTTTACAGCTATGAAGTAATAGGATATCTGCATGAAACGCATCTTCAAGAGACAACCGCAAAAATAAGGATTAGAAATGAATATAAACCCTTACAATTTTACGTGAGACAACCCCTTGTAAAACTACAACTCCCAGCAGGTGCCTCCATGGAAGCTACAGGTTGCAAACTACTGTCAGAGCATGCTGGGAGTTGTAGTTACATAACAGCTGGGTAGGTACAGGTTGTAGACTACTGCCAGGGTATGCTGGGAGTTATAGTTCCACAAAAGATGGGAATGCTAAGAGTTGCAGTTTCACAAACAGCTGGGAAGCTACAGATTGTAGACCACTGTCAGAGCATGCTGGGAGTTGTAGTTCTACAACAGCTAGGAAGCTACAGCTCGTCTACGTGAGACAACCGCTTGTAAAACTACGACTCCCAGCATGTGCCTCCATGGTTAGTCGCAGTATCAGGGTATGCACCAGTTTGCACATAGGTCTGCACTGGAGCTGTATACAGCAAAGCAATCTATAACATTGCCTCATTTTTTTTTTTTTTATTTCAATGGATGATTCTCCTATTTTTCCGTCTTTCTGACACCCGGGTGGCCTCTGCCCACGCCTCACTGATAAGACGGCCCATTAACAAAAATTAAAAAAAAAAATAAAAAAAAAAAAATTAAGGGGTTCCAAAACCGAAATGATGACTTCAAAATGTAAAAAATAAACATAAAAAATTAATAAACCAATATATTCTGTAGTAAAAAAAAAAAAAAAAAAAAAAAAAATCAACTTCCGAAATGGAAGTCTTTGCGCCCTTCACATTTTCATCTGTAGGTCCCGACCATCGATAACCTAATAGCTTCGGTTGCCGGCCGACTATAGACGGGGGCTCTACGGGGATAGGCGGGTGTAATAAGGTTTTAGTCGCCCTGGTGATAAGTTGTGCAGTCACATCCGCCCGCCGCTTATCTCCTGAATCTACAGGGGTGTGGAGGGTGGCGGCCATTTTTGGCCATCTGAAGCAGAGGACATCCCCACCCCCCCCCAGGTGTTCCCAGATTACTGGAGGGGGCGTCCTGGCAGCCAATCAGAGCCCTCGTTCTGCCCTGTAAGCGAGAGCTGGCGTTATCCGTAGGAATTCTAACAATGCCTCTTTACCCCAGATAAGGTGTGAGGGGAGAGGGAGGTGATGTCTCTACCATTGGGAGGGGTAATACTCCAAAATTCAGGGGATAGAGTCTCGCAGCAGCTGGAGGGACACACATGGCATCTCCATGACTTTCAACCAGAATATACATTGTGAACGGGCTTACACTGGCCCCCAGGGGAAACGCATGGAGGGCCCCTGGGCATGGTGCTCTCAGGAATGGGGCTGCTTTTAATGGAAAGAGGCAGAAAGCAAGAGACATGGACAGCAGCTGTGAGCCCCCCGCCTCCCCCACCACTTCACCTCCAACACCAACCATCTCCACCTGCAAGGCTCCCCCCCCCCCCAACCAGCTGCATCAGGTGGGCTCCCGCCCCCTACACCCCCACCCATCTCCACCTGGCCAGCTCCCACCCTCCTCCCCACCAACTCCACCTGGTAGGCCTCCGCCCCCTTACCACCAACCATCTCCACCAGGCGCACCCCGACGACACCAACCATCTCCACCAGGCGCACCCCGACGACACCAACCATCTCCACCAGGCGCACCCCGACGACACCAACCATCTCCACCAGGCGCACCCCGACGACACCAACCATCACCACCTGGCGCACCCCGACACCGACCATCACCACCTGGCGCACCCCGACACCGACCATCTCCACCCACTGGCCACCCCGACGACACCCAACCATCTCACCATGGCGCACCCCGACACCAACCATCTCCACCTGGCGCACCCCGACGACACCAACCATCACCACCTGGCGCACCCCGACGACACCAACCATCACCACCTGGCGCACCCCGACGACACCAACCATCACCACCTGGCGCACCCCGACGACACCAACCATCACCACCTGCCTCACCCCGACACCGACCATCACCACCTGGCGCACCCCGACACCGACCATCACCACCTGGCGCACCCCGACACCGACCATCACCACCTGGCGCACCCCGACACCGACCATCACCACCTGGCGCACCCCGACACCGACCATCACCACCTGGCGCACCCCGACACCGACCATCACCACCTGGCGCACCCCGACGACACCAACCATCTCCACCTGGCGCACCCCGACGACACCAACCATCTCCACCAGGCGCACCCCGACGACACCAACCATCTCCCCCAGGGCACCCCGACGCACCAACCCTCACCCCCTGGGCACCCAGGTTACCCTCCCCCCACAAAAACCAAAACCCTCACCCCCGGCGCCCCCCACACACCAACCCCCACCACCCGGCGCAAACCCCACGACACCAACCATCACCCCCTTGGGGCAACCCCCCACGGGCCCAACCTTTTCCCCCCTGGCGCAAAACCCCGAGACACAACCTTCACCACTGGCGGGACCCCCGGGCACCAACCATCACCCCTGGCGCCCCCCCGACGACACCAAACCCTCACCCCCTGGCGCCCCCCCGAAACACCAAACCCTCAAACCCCCTGGCGCACCCCGACGACAAAACCCAAACCCTCACCACCGGCGCCCCCCCACGACACCAACCAACTCCACAGGCGCACCCCACAAAAAACCAAACTCCACCCGGCCACCCCGAACCCCCATCTCCAAACCCGGCCCACCCCCACACCAAACCCTCCCCCACCCGGCGCACCCCGACACACACCACCCGGCTCACCCCGACACACCACACCCTCCCCCAACTGGGAAAGGGTCCCGCCCCCCCCACCACCCAAACCTTCTCACTTCCCGGCACCCACCCACCCACCAAAGGCCCGGGTCCCAGCCCCATCCAACCCCTACCACCACTCATCTCCAGCTGTCAGGCCCCTACCCATCATCTCCCCACCACCAACCATCTCCACCTGGGGGAGGGTCCCGCCCCCCCAACAACATCGCCACCCCGGCCGCCCCGTCCAACCCCCACCACCACTCATCTCCACCAATCTCCACCTGGCGGGCCCCCTCCCCCACAACCCTCCCATCACCCCCCCCCACCCCAACCATCTCCCCCTTTGGGGCAACCCCTACAAACCAAAAAAAACGCCCCCTGGCAGGCCCCCTCCCTCCCACCAACCAGCAACACCAGGCGCTCCCCCCTCCCCCCCACCAACCAGCAACACCAGGCGCTCCCCCCCTTTTCCCTCAACCCTTTTCCCTCTGGGACCCCGGGACGGGGAAAATTTAACCTTAAACTAGGTGGTTTTTCCCAATAAAATCGAGGGTGGGGGGGGGGGGGGTCAACACTGTTCTCAGAGCCCTCGGATAAATGGATGTTGTGGAGGTGCCATTGACTTCATTTCTTGGGGTTAGTCACCCCAAATAATTTCTGGGCCAGCCCCCCCTGCAGCCCCTAGAAAACCTGTGGCTTTTCCCGCAAAGGGTCTCTTTTAAATTTGGGCAAACCCCCTCCCTGCCCCAGCCCGGGGGGCGCGGGGGGGCTGCAGCAGCTCCACAGATTCCCCTTTTGGAGGTTACAGGAAGGAGGAGGGAAGGGAGGAAGGGTGAGGAAGACACTGAGACAAAAGAGGAAACAAGGGAAAAGGTGAAAGTAAAGAGGGGGCAGCGCGGGAGGGGGCAAGGAGGAAGGGAGAAAAAGGGCGGAGGCTCTGTCCCTGGCACGCAACCACCTCTGTACAAAGCACGGCATTCACTGCCCTGCCCAGGAGGCGACACCTTCCTCAGTGCCCCAAAAATAGACTCTCCAACTTGAGATGAGTGTAAAGGTGGTGCCAGACCCCAACAGAGGCCCCGCCGCCCCGAGCCCGGGACCCCAACGCGGCCCGCACCCCCAACATAGAGCCCACCACTGCCCCGGGATCCCAACATAGAGCCCACTACTGCCCCGGGACCCCAACAGAGGCCCCACCACCCCGTGCCCGGGACCCCAAAAGGGCCCGCACCCCAAATAGAACCCCATGCCCGGGACCCCCCACCTTGAGCCCACTACTGCCCCGGGAGCCCCCAAAAGGGCCCCCCCGCCCCCACCCCAAAAAACCAAAGGGGCCCCCACCCCCAAATAGAGCCCACCCCCGCCCCGGGATCCGAAAAGAGCCCCTATGCCCCCGGGGCCCCCAAAAAAGGGCCCCCCCACCCCGTGCCCGGGACCCCAACGCGGCCCGCACCCCCAACATAGAGCCCACCACTGCCCCGGGACCCCGACATAGAGCCACCCTCCCGACCACAACATAGAGCCCATGGCCCCGCGCCCCCCACATAGAGCCCGCCGCCCCGCGCCCGGGACCCCTACACAGAGCCCGCCCCCCCGCGCCCCCCCCACACAGGCCACCCCCCCGCGCCCCCCCGCCCAGAGCCGCCGCCCCCGCCCCCCCACAAGAGGGCCCACCGCCCCGCGCCCCCCGACACAGAGCCCGCCGCCCCCGGGCCAAAGAGCCCGCCCCCCCCCGACACAAGGGCCCCCCGCCCCGGCCCGGGCCCCCCCACACGAGCCCCCCCTTTGGGCCCCCGGCACCCCCCAAAACAGAGCCCCCCGCCCCGGGGCCCGGGGACCCCCACATAAAGCCACTGCCCCCCGCCCGGGACCCCTACTAGAGCCCCCTGCCCCCGCCGGGACCCCCAAACCCGAGCCCCCCGCCCCCCCCCGGGACCCCTACATAGAGGGCCAAATGCCTGTACCAAAGGGAGTTGGGGGGGACGTAGGATTATAAAAAACTACGGGCCACAACGGGGCCCTTTTTCGGGAAATTTCCCCTCCTCCGGGTGTTATAACCCCTTTTTTAATTTTTTATAGGGACCGGGATTCAATTTGGGAATTTGGGGGGGAACAAAATTTATTTTTGGGTTTTGGGGCTGGGGGTTAATTTTCCCGGGGGTTTGGGGGAAAATGGGGATTAAATGGGACCTTTTAAAGGGGACCGGGGAGAGGAATTGGTTTTTTGTTAATCGGGGCAGGGGGAAAAGGGGATGGGGTGTAATTTGAAGGGTGTGGGGGGGTTTTTGGAATTTCCCCAAAAGGGGGGGGCCAATTTTTTTTAAAAATTTTATTTTTGGGGGGGAAGGGGCTGGGGGCCCCAGGGGGGGGGGGGGAAAAAAGGGTTTTCTTTTTTTTAAAAAGGTTTTTCCCTAAAAATTTTCCCCCCCCCCCCCAAAAAGTTTATTCAATTTAAAGGGGGGAAACCGGGGGGGGGGGGAATTTAAAATTCTTTTAAATAAAAAGGGGAAAGGGCCCAGGGGGGGGGGGGAGGGGAGGGAAGGTTTTTAACCGGGGGGGGTTACAACCCCCAAATTTTCTTTAAACCCCGTGGGGGGGGGAAAAAATGGGGCCCTGGGGGGCATTGGGGGGCCGGGGGGGGGGGGGGCCAAAACCAACACTACCCCCGGACCAAAGGGGGCGGGGGGGGGGAAGGGGGGGGTTTTTTTTCCCGGGGGGGGAACCGGGGGGGTTGGACAAATCCTTTTTCTTTTTTTTTTTTTTTTGCTTTTTTTTTTTTTCAAAAAACTTTTTTTTTTTTTTCCCCGGTTTTGGGCCAAAAAAAAGGTTTTGGACCAGGGGAAAACCAAAAAACCCAAAAAGGGGCCCAAACCCCAACGCAAAAAGGGGCTTTTCAAGGGCACAATTAAAAAAATCCCCAAAACTGGAAAAGGGGGGAAAGGGGGGGTTTTTTCCAAAAAACATGCTTGGGTTATAGGGGGGATCCAACCAAAACTTTGGTTTTAAAAGCCCCCAAAAAATAAAGCCTTATGGGCCCCCCAAAAAAATCCCCCCAAAGGGGCCCCCCAAAGGGAAGGGAAAAATAGATTTAAAAATTTTTAACCCCTGCCTGGGAAAAAAGGGGGAAAAAACCCGAGGGGAAAAGATAAAAATAGGGGATTGGGGGAAACAAAGGAAAGGAAGAAAAACAGGGGGGTATACAACATTTTCACGGGGGGGCCCTGTTTATAAGGGGTTTTAAAACTGGTAAAAAAATTTTTTAATCCTGTTTTGTAAATTTTTTAATTTTAATGTATATAGGTTTCAAAATTTCTTCAAACCGCAAAAAAAAAAAAAAAATATTTTTTATTTATTTTAAAAATAAAAATAAAAAAAAATAAAAATTTTATTTTTTAAATTTTATATAATTTATAATATATATTTATATTTTTTTTTTAAATTTAATTTCAATTAAAATAACACCAAAACACACACATACTTTAAAACAACCCCCACACACCCGGCCTTTTGCCCGGATATTGGGGGGTATAAAACCCGAGGTTAAAAAAATATATAATATGTTTGCAGGACCAAAACATCAAGTTTGGAGGGGAATTTTTGTGTACATCCGTTTTAAAAGTTTTTAAAAATTTTATATTTATTTATTTATATTTTATATATATATAATTTTAAAATATATATTTTATTATACCCGGGACATATATATCAAGAAAGGATGTATACCGTGTAAAAATATATAAACATACTGCCTGTATTTAAGGGAAATTTTACAACCCGATGTAAAAGATTTAATTTTGGTAGATAGGCCAAATAATACAGTTTTTACGTACAGACCCATATATAGTGTATAATAAAGGATATTATGTTACAGGTGGTTTTGAGAGGGGTCTACACAGTGGATGGCCCGTAACCACCTGTGTGCCCCAGACCCAAATATGTTAAATGTACAATTGTATCCCGTGCTTCCTATGGGTTTTATTTGCTTTATTTTATATTTTATATATTTTTTTTATTATATAATACTTTTATATTATTTATATATATATATATATATATACACCCCACCCCACCTGGAAACTAGATTGTACACGGTATTATGTTTTAGTAAACCCGGGCCCCATAGAAAAATAAAACTTTGAATTTAAAATCATGTCTACACCATGGGGGTTTCTTATATTTCCCGCTTTTGTATTCCCGGGGTTAAAACATCTCTTTATACACCCTAAGGGCCCCCCCGAATGTATGATGGACGCACAGTGACGGTGTCTGTATATGGTATATATCTATAGTAGCCTGTTAACCCCCATGTTTTATTTTATAAAGACCTAGAATCATCTTCACCCGGGCAGTACATGTATGACATCCCCCACACATCGATGTACTGGATTATCACAAAAGTTTTTTACCTAAGTTATGTGCTATATCCCGCCCAGGCCCTGACAGTACAGTTCTTTCACCAGTTTATTATTAAAATTTATTTCACCCCACAGGGTATTCATATCCAGCCCCTTTGGGTTATATATTATGTACACACAGTTTTCCCATTCACCAAAATATCCCATATAGCCCCCACGTTTACACAAAAATTTTCTAAACGATTTTATATACACCCCAACAGTGAAGTTGGCTGCACACAGTATACAGCCTCCTATGTACACACACACACAAATATTTCACTTTTCATACATCTAAGGGGCCCCATTTTTATTATAATGTACAACAGCATATTTTAACATCTTTATAACCCCAAAATTTTTTTTACTTAGACCCTTGTAAAATTTTCATTTCACGTATCCCTTTTTTTAAAACAAACTATTTCATCTATATCCCCGCCCCAGGGGTTATAAACCCCACACACAGTATCCCATTTACCCCTATTAATAATCTCTCCCCCACCCCTACGTAACTTAAAGTACATACAGTATCCCTTTTAACTGGGATACCAAATTATATACCCAGCCCTAAGTTTTAAAATTTTATGCACACTGGGGCCATATATATATATATATATATAATTTTTTTACAAAATACACAAAACACACACACCTTTACCCGTATTACCCCTCTCTATAAACTCACCCCAAAAATATATGTTTTGCACACGTGTCCAAATACACTATATTCACCCCCCCACCCGTATACATAACGTACACACAGTATCCCCATTTACACATCCATTTTAAACCCCCCAAAATTTTTTTAAATTTTCCGCACACAAAAGTTTACTATTAAAAAATACAAACTTCTTTTATATCACGCTTGCAAAGTATTCCCCCTTACCTATATAAACTCTTTTTATCACGCACCCGTGTCCTAATACCCCTCTCTCTATAGATTTAGCAGTGTCCCATATTCCAAATTTTCTTATAGATCAGCGTGTCCCTTTTACACTCTCTCTATAGTTTAGCGTGTTATATACACTCTCTCTATAGATCACGCACAGTATCCTATATACACTCTCTCTATAGATCACGCAGTATCCTATATACACTCTCTCTTAGATCCGCAAGTTAAACTATATACAATTCTATAAAATCATGCAGTGTCCTTTTAACCCGTATAATTTTATTTCTTATAGATCACGCACAGTATCCTATATACTGTATTTCCAAACTTCTTTTAGTCACGAGTGGGCCTATATTCCAAAATTTTCTTTAGATCAAAGCACAGTATCCACATACCCGTTAAAACTTTGTCCTTATAGATTCAACAGTTTTCTACATACCTGTTTCACTCTCTCTCTTAAGATCAAAACACAGTATTTTTACTACCGGGACACTCTCTCCCTAGATCAGTGTCCCATATAACTCTCCTATAGTCACAGTGTCCCATATACCCGTATAACTCTCTCTTTAAGATCAAGCAATGTCCCATATACCTGTTTACACTCTTTATGGGTCACGCAGTGCCTTATACCTGTATACACTCTCTCTCTATAGATCAGCACCCCGTGTCCCTTTTAACCCCGTTTTACTCTCTTATAGACATTTCAGTGTTTTATATACTGTATATTTCTTCTTTCTATTTGATCAGCGTGGGCCCATATATCTCTATTGGAAAAACACGCAGGGTCCTATATTTCACTCTCTCTTTTTGATCAGACGTGTCCTTTTTACCCGGATATGCTCTTTAATAGATCACGCAGTGTCCTTTTTGCCCGTTAAACTTTTCTATTTGATCACGCCCCAGTGTCCTATATGAGGTTTTAAAAATTCTTTTAGATCAGCACAGGATTTCCCATATACCTGTATACTCTTATAGGAAAGCAGTGTCCCCCAAAATACCGGGACAACACTCTCTTCTTAAGAAAACACGCAGTGTCCTATATACACTCTTTATAGATCAGCACAGTGTCCTATTTACCCGTATACACGTTTCCCATAGATCACAGGGCCTATATACTGTATACACGCCTAAATCACAGTGTCCATATACCTTTTTACCGTTCCTTTTAGACACAGTGCCTTTTATACCTGTTACCGTTCTCTATAGATCACAGTGTCCTATATACCTGTATACACGTTCTCTATAGATCACAGTGTCCTATATACCTGTATACACGTTCTCTATAGATCACAGTGTCCTATATACCTGTATACACGTTCTCTATAGATCACAGTGTCCTATATACCTGTATACACTTTTTTATAGATCACAGTGTCCTATTACCCTTTTACACGTTCTCTAAAGATCACAAGGGCCTTTAAAACCTGTATACACTTCTCTATAGATCACAGTGTCCATATACCTGTATACACGTTCTTAAGATCACAGTGCCTATAACCTTATACAGTTCTCTAAAATCACTGTCCTAATACCTTATACCGTTTCTAAGATCAATGTCCTATTACCTGTAACTCGTTCTCTTAATCACAGTTCCTATATACCTGTATACCTTTTTTTTATAGATCACAGTGTCCTATAACCTGTAACTCGTTCTTAAAGATCACAATGTCCTATATACCTTATACCGTTTTAAAACGATATGTCCGATATACCCGATACACTCTCTCTTATAGATCATTTTCCTGTATACACTCTCCTCTAAGTCAGTGTCCTAATACACCTCTCTTATAGATCGGGCCTATATACACTCTCTTCTATAATCATGTCCTATTAAAAACTCTCTCTATAGATCAGTGTCCTATATACCTATATACACTCTCTCTCTCTATAGATCAGTGTCCTATATACCTATATACACTCTCTCTCTATAACAGTGTCCCATATCCCCATATACACTCTCTCTCTTAGATCGTGTCCTTTTTAACTCTCTCTCTATTGACATGTCCTAATACACTTCCTCTATAGATCAGTGTCCTATATACACTCTCTCTCTATAGATCAGTGTCCTATATACACTCTCTCTCTCTATAGATCAGTGTCCTATATACACTCTCTCTCTATAGATCAGTGTCCTATATACCTGTATACACTCTCTATAGATCAGTGTCCTATATACCTGTATACACTCTCTATAGATCAGTGTCCTATATACCTGTATACACTCTCTATAGATCAGTGTCCTATATACACTCTCTATAGATCAGTGTCCTATATACCTGTATACACTCTCTATAAAATCAGTGGGCCTATAACTCTCGTTCTCTATAGATCAGTGTCCTATATACCTGTATACTCTCTCTATAGATCAGTGTCCTATATACACTCTCTCTATAGATCAGTGTCCTATATACACTCTCTCTCTATAGATCAGTGTCCTATATACACTCTCTCTCTATAGATCAGTGTCCTATATACACTCTCTCTCTATAGATCAGTGTCCTATATACACTCTCTCTCTATAGATCAGTGTCCTGTATACTCGTTCTCTATAGATCAGTGCCCTATATACACTCTCTCTATAGATCAGTGTCCTATAAACCTGTATACTCGTTCTCTATAGATCAGTGCCCTATATACACTCTCTCTATAGATCAGTGTCCTATATACCTGTATACTCGTTCTCTATAGATCACAGTGTCCTATATACCTGTATACTCTCTCTCTATAGATCACAGTGTCCTATATACCTGTATACACTCTCTCTCTATAGATCAGTGCCCTATATACACTCTCTCTCTATAGATCAGTGCCCTAATACCTGCTATAACTCGCATTCTCTATAGATAAGTGTACCTTCTATTACATGTATACTCGTTCTCTATAGATCAGTGTCCTATATACCTGTATACTCTCTCTATAGCTCACGCTCGCAGGGTGAAGTTGTCCGCACCCGGTTTCCACCTCCTTCCCCCGTCCACACACCTGTGCTCTCCCGTCTCCGCCGCACTGATGCTCCGGTATAGGGCACCGCACAGACACACACGGTGCTCGCCCCTTCCCCCGGCCTCGGGCGCCGCCGCCCGCTCCCCGCCGCCCCGTACCTGCGTCCAGTCTTCGGTCAGTCGGTGTCTGTCTCTTCTGCGCGTTCCCGACACTGTCAGACGGCGCTGGGGGCGGAGACGAGGGCGGGGCTTCCTCGCAGCCGGCAGGGGGCGTGGTGTCTACAGAGTCAGACAGCGCTGAAGGCCGCGCCCACCGCCGCTCCGCACTGACAGGCACAAGCGCTAGGCCCCGCCCACCAGAGGAAGAGAATCACCATAAATGGGGCGTGGCTTGGAGCGAAGGGTTGGGCTTACTTTGCGACACGCCCAGATAGCGCGTCTCTATTGGCCAAAGCGGCCGGATAATTTTATTAGCCCCGCCCATGTGTCAGCCGCTCGGGAGGAGGAGCTGTCTGCGAGGGGAGGGCGAGTGGAATCGAGACCACGTGGGGGACTCAGTGAACACGTGACCAAGGAAATGCCATTCAGGGATCAGTTGTCGCCTTCAAGTGTTTTGAGCCATTTTTGAGCCCATGTTACAGCCCCGGATTGCCCACACCGCGTGGGGTAACTGTGACCTCCCCAGCACGGCTGTACCATCTGGGACCTGCAAAACCAGATTATCCACCCCTCGCCTTAGAGGACTCGTCCAAAATTAGGACATTTGCCCCAAATATAAAAAAAAAACCTGAGTGTAACAGACTCTTATTCCAGAAGGAACACCCAGGGGCCCCCGAGGCTCCACCTACGTCTATGTTCCCATGGTATGGCCCAAACCCAGAGGGCTCACCAGTTTGCATTGCAGGAGCATGGAACAAAGGCAAGTGGGGGCCAAGCTCAGATTAGATCACACGGGAATCAAACTCATGGTCGGGCCCCAAGAATCAATCCATGGTGGCCCCATAGAATCAACTACATGGTGGGCCCAAACACAGAATCAACTCCACTGGTGAAGCCCCAAGAATCATCTCCCACTGTGAGCCCCAAGATCAACACCACTGGTGAGCCCCAAGAATCAACTCCATGGTGGGCACAAGGAATCAACTCCTCTGGTGGGCCCCATGAATCTACTCCACTGGTGGGCCCACAGGAATCAAACTCCAATGGTGGGCCCAAAGAATCATCTCCACTGATGGGCCGAAGAATAAAACTCCAATGGTGGGGCCCCGAAGATTCAACTCCACTGGTGGGCCCATGAATCAATATCCATGGGGGGCCCAAGAATCAACTTCACTGGTGGGCCCAAGAAAGAATCATCTCCATGGTGGCCAAGAATCCATCTCCTATGGTGGGCTCACGAATCAACTACTTTGGTGGGCCCCAAGATCATCTCACTGTGGGCCGAAGAATCAACTCCATGGTAGCCCCAAGAATCAACTCCACTGGTGGCCCCAAGAATCAACTCCTTGGTGGGACCCCAAGATTCAAGGTCCACTGGTGGGCCCCAAGAATCAAAGTGCATGGTGGGCCCCAAGAATCAAGTCCACTCGGTGGGCCCCAAGAATCAAGGTCCTCTGGTAGGGCCCAAGTATCAACTCCACTGGTGGGGCCCAAGTATCAACTCACTGGTGGGGGGCCCAAAGAATTCAACTCACTGGTTGGGCCCAAGAATCAACTCCCCACTGGTGGGCCCAAGAATCAACTTCCACTGGTGGGCCGAAGAATCAACTCAATGGTGGGCCAAAACATATAAACTCCACTGGTGGCCCCCCAAGAATCACAACTCCACTGGTGGGCCACCAAGAATCAATCACTGGTGGCCCCATGAATTCAACTCCACTGGTGGTCCCCAAGAATCAACTCCACTGGTGGCCCAGAATAAAAACTCCAATGGTGGTCCGAAGTATCAACTCCACTGGTGGTCCCAAGTATAACTCCACTGGTGGGCCCCAAGAATCAACTCCAATGGTGGGGACCCCAAGAATCAAACTACCACTGGTGGCCCCCAAGAATCAACTCCATGGTTGGCCCCAAAAATCAACTCCGTGGTTGCCCAAAGGAATCAACTCCACTGGTTGGCCCCCAAGAATCATTCATCTGGTGGGCTTCCAGGAATCACCTCACTGGTGGGTCCAGGAATCGCTCCACTCGGTGGGCTCCAGGAATCCGCTCCATGGTGGGCTCCAGGGAATCGCCTCCACTGGTGGGCTCCAGGAATCACCTCCACTGGTGGGCTCCAGGAATCACCTCCACTGGTGGGCTCCAGGAATCGCCTCCACTGGTGGGCTCCAGGAATCGCCTCCACTGGTGGACCCTAAAATCATCTCCAATGGAAACCCCAAGAATCAACTCCACTGGTGGCCCAAAGAATCAACTCCACTAGTGGGCCCCCGGAATCTCCACGGTTGGGCCCCAATCACCCCAGTCTGACACTGGGGAGGGGGGGTCAATGACCAGCCTTCCCTCCTAATTGTTGGTTGGAGATTTGGCATATTTTGCCAGTTCTCTCCCCTACCTAGCAACAAATGGATGGACTTCCTCCTAAGGCTGGGTTAAATGATCCGCATATTGGGCGATCTCAGGATTCAGGCAGCACCGCCATCACCTGTGTGTAACCACCCAACCCGCTCTATAGATCCCCCACAGCAAGGCTGCTATAATGCTCAGTGCACATCCCAGCGTTTAATGGGTCAGGGCACATACGGTAAATGCTTTCATAGGGCGCAATTACCCAACTGAGGCCAGAAGAGTGGCATTTAGGTTTAGCAGTGAGTGTGTGTGATTACTAAGGCAGGATGGATTGTAGAATGGACAGGTCATGGGTTGGATTACATCGCTCAGCAGTGAGTATGTTTGTTACTAAGGAGTGCAGAGGACGGGAGTAGAATGACAGCACCTGGGGTTGAACACTGGCTCAGCAGTTAGTGTGTGTGATTACTAAGGAGGACAGAGTAGAATGAAAGCACATGGGTTTGAACCACTCGCTAAGCAGTGAGTGGGTTGTATTACTACGGAGTAAGGGGAGGACTGGAGTAGAATGAAAGCAGCTGGGGTTTTGAAACACTGGCTCAGCAGTGAGTGGTGTGTGATTACTAAGGAGTCCAGAGGACAGGAGTAGAATGACAGCACCTGGGGTTGAACAATGGCCTACAGCAGTGACGTGTGTGTAGATTACTTAAGGTGGATAAGGTAGAAGGAAAGCACCTGGGTTGAACACTCGCTCAGCAGCTGAGTCGGGAGTGTGATTACTAAGGAGTACGGACGGACATGGTGTAGAATGAAGCAGCTGGGGTTGAAACACTGGTCAGCAGTCGAGTGGTGTGTGTGATACTAAGGAGTACGGAGAGGGAGTTAGAATGACGCACTGGGGTTGAACTATGGCTCAGAGTGGAGTGTGTGTGATTACTAAAGGAGTACGGAGGAACTGGAGTAGAATTGACAGCGTCTGGGAGGTTGAACACTCGTATCAGCAGTGAGTGTGATTCACTAAGGCAGGCCAGGGACTGAAGTAGGATGCCGGATAGGGAATGGTGATGTCTGAGCATGTGCGACCAGATCTGAGGAGCTCTCATTACTGGTCATAACCCCTAGCACTAGGAAGCAGAAGGACCAAAACTTGATATGTCCTTCAACATTATGCAACGTTCTTGCACCTAAATGGGCCCCATAGCAGCTGTTACAGCTATAGATAAAGGGTTTCCCCATCTCACACATTGATGGCATATGGATAGGACATGGCATTGATGTGTGATAGGTGTGGGGCCTACCCCTATCTCTAGAAAGGACCCCTTTGAGAAAGGCTGTACTCAGAACCCCCACTGAAATCAATGGGAAAATTCTGACCACCTCCGTGTTTTGGGGGGGCTGTTCCCGAAATAGGGATGAGTCCCAAAGGTGGGTCCAGCATCTATCACACAGTGATGCCATTAATATGTGAGATGGGAACAACCCTTTAATTATAACCATTGTAACTGCTTTGGGGCCCAAAGGTTGAGGGGCCCACTTGGGATCCTATTGAGATACCATCAATATGGGAGCACCCCTTTAAGCCTATGAAGTAACGGGCTTTTCCTACTATACCCTTTTATAGCTATAGATATGGCATCAGGAATCACATTTCAGCCTTTTTAAGTGAAAAAGCCTAAAGGGCCGATGCTGCTCTCTTTTGGGGTTTAGGGGTTCCCACTAGTCGGGCCCTCACCGATTATAATCAATCGTCAGTGTCTAGGGGTGAAAACCCTTTATCTGGATCCCGATCCCAGAACAATATGAGGCTTAATTTTACAAAACTGTCTAATAGTAAGACTGTGTTTCCCATAGCAACCAACCGGAGCTCAGCTTTTATTTCTTATACTGCTCTGGGGATGAAAATGAAAGCTGAGCTCTGATTGGTTGCTATGAGATCTGAATAGTTGCTTTAAGCACTGGTTGCTATGGTTTCTGATTGGTTGCTATGGGCTCTGATTGGTTGCTTTGAGCTGATTGGTTGCTATGGAAAACACAATTTTACGATTTTGGCCTCTTATATGAAAACTGACTTTTCTGCTCCTAGCAACCAATCAGAGGTCATAGCGACCAATCAGAGCTCACAGCAACCAATCAGAGCCCATAGCAACCAATCAGAGCCCATAACAACCAAATAGTGCTTATAGAACACATATCAGGGTCCATAGAAAACAGCAGAGCCCATAGAACCAATCAGAGCTCACAGAACCAATCAGAGCTCATTTAGCCAAACCAGCAGACCCCATAGCAACCAGTCATGCAAAAACTATAATCACCCAAATTTCCGAGCCCATAGCCACCAATTGAGAGCCTCCATAGAAAAACCCCAATCTGAGTATAGCAATAATCAGAGCTCATAGCCAAACACTCACCCACACACAAAGCACCCTCGCCCCCCCCATTGCACGCCACCCCCAACCAGAGCCCCATAGCCCCCCAATCATCCCCATAAACTATCAGAAGGGCTCATAGCACCAATCAGAACTAATTAGCAACAATCAGGCTATAGCGACCAATCAGAGCCCATTCGCACCAATCAGAGCCCTACCTTAGGCGACCAATCAGAGCCCTTGCGTACATCAGAGCCATTAGCGACATTCAGAGCTAGACTTTCATTTTTCCAGAGCAGTACAAGAAACGAAAGCTGAGCTATGATTAGTTGCTGTGGGCTCTGATTGGTCGCTATGGGCTCTGGTTGGTTGCTATGAGGGCTGATTGGTTGCTATGGGCAACAGGGACAGTCTTACTGTTAGATCACAGGTGTCAAACACAAGGCCCGCGGACCACATCCGGCCCGCGGCCTTGTGTTTTGCGGCCGCCGATCTCCCTGATCCGCAAGGCTGTTTTACCACAGTCACGTGGTGGAGTTAGTCATACAGGGCGAAGGGCAGCAGGAGATCGTTTCCCTCCACCTCTCTCCCCTTGTATGTACAACGATTGATGAGCGCTGTACATACGGCGTCGCCAGGGGGCGTGACGAGGACGCTTTGCTCAGCCCCCTGTGACGCTGGGTCTCTGCCGCCGAGGATGATCTCCTGGGAGCTGCGAATGGCGGGCACGGTAGCGGCGTGGACGTCAAGCTGCTTACACAGTTTCACAGCTCCCGAAGCGGACCGGACGCGCTGCACGGAACACGATGGGTAAGTAGCTTTTTTATTTTTATTATTCATTAGGTTGCATCTGCCTGGCTCTACTGGGGGGACTGATTGGGGGCATCTGCCTGTCTACTGGGGGGACTATGGGGGCATCTGCCTGGCTACTGGGGGGACTATCGGGGGTATTCTGCCTGGCTTACTGGGGGACTATGGGGGTATCTGCCTGGACTACTGAGGGGACTTTGGGGACATCTGCCTCGGCTACTGGGAGGGGCTATGGGGCATCTGCCTGGATACTGGAGGGGCTATGGGCGCATATGGCCGGCTACTGGATGGTATGGGGCATTCTGCCTGGCTACTGGAGGGGGTCTATGGGGTATCTGCCTGGCTACTGGGGGATATGGGGCAATCTGCCTGGCCTACTGGAGGGGCTTATCGGGAATCTGCCTGGCTTCTGGAGGGGACCTATGGGGCATCTGCTGGCTACTGGGGGGAATATGGGGCATCTGCCATGGCTACTGGAGGCCTATTTCGGGGCATCTGCTGGCTTACTGGGGACTATTGGGGGCATTGCCTGGCTACTGGTGGACTATGGGGGCATCTGCTGGCTTACTTGGGCGAATATTGGGGCATCTGCCTGGCTACTGTGGGGATTTATGGGAATCATGACCTGGCTATGGGGACTATGGGGGCAATCTGTCTGGCTACTGGGGGGGCTATGGCGGCATCTATCAGTCTACAGGGGACTCCCCATGTGGTGAATATTACCTGGCTACAGGGGGGGATCTTGTGGGGCCATCTCCCTGCTACAGGGGGGCTTTGTGGGGCATCTCCCTTTCTATGTGGGGCATATTACCTGGCTGCAGAGGGCCATATTACTTCCTGGATACAGGGCGGGCAAAGATACCTAATCTACCTACATGGGCAGATATAACTGTCATCTACAGGGGGCTTTATACCCACTTATCTACCTACAAGTAGTTCTAAAATTATGTCGGCCCTTTAAGGCCCTTCGTGAGGCTGATGTGGCCCCCGGTGAAAACGAGTTTGACACCCCTGTGTTAGATAGTTTTGATAAATAAGGCCCACCTTTCCCTAACAATAAAACACATTAGTTTTTTAAACAAATAGACAAAAATGTGACTCTTCTGCGGCCCTCGGCGCTGTTTCTCCCCTCATAGTTATATGACTTTATAATATCTACGTCTGCACAGATCTTCCCCGGGTCCCACCCTCTGCAGGGCTCCACGTGTTTCGCTGTTGGAGGTCGCTGTGGACACTTGCACACAAGGACCCGGTTTTTTAGTGTAAATAGTATTTTTGGCCCTACTCCCGGCAGCGTCGGCAGAGCAGCGAGGGTTAACTTGGTGCTGGGAGTTGTTGGGGGGGTGGGGGGGTGGGAGAAAGGTTACAGGGTGGGAGCTGGGGGGTAGTTTGGAGACTGGAGGGATCACTGTGGATTCCTGGGGCTGTGGGAGGGCCACACTGTACAACTGTAATTTTCCAGAGCACCAAGGGAGAGAGGGCTGCCGGGAGGGGCGAGGGGTGTGCCAGACTAATTATTGGCTTCAGATGAGCACATACCCACCTTTAACCCACCTGTGTGTATAGTAATAATAGCATCCTTTATATAGCGCCGGTGCGATGCGGTAAAATTATAAACATATATACAGACGCCCGTAAAACCGCACCGTAAAAAAAAAAACAAACGCAAGTACCTGCTGCCCCTGAGCTCCGCCGGTGTCACCTGCAAGGGTCGGCCATTGTTGCTAAGCGACCGTCAGAGTCTGAAGGGCCCCATAATGGATAATTACTAGATCTCAAGCCCCGTGGCCTCCCTCCATGTCCTCCCAATCCTCTATACGCCCTCATCTCCTATGCGCCCCTCATAAATTATTACTGCCGAGTCAACGTACACTCACCTGTATACAATGAGCGTGCCCCAAGCGCACAGGTGCTACCTGCATGGGCCCAGGAGGTAACCGTAGAAGCCTCCAGTGGGGGAAGGGATGGGGTGTAAAGGAGGAGGAGGGGGTCTACAGCTGGCTGCAACCTTGGACAAGTTTACCCTAGGGCATATGTTCCCCCACCCCTGGTAACATGAGACCCTTAGGGCTAGTATGGGGCAGGCTGCCAATACACAAGAACTCCAAGAGGTGGTATGGGGCTAACTGCACATACGAAACCCCTAGGGGTAGTATGGGCGCGGCTGTGAATACATGAGACCCCTGGGGTAGTATGGGAGTGACTGCAAATACACAAAAACTCCAAGGGGTATTATGGTTCCGACTGCAAATATACCTGACCCCTAGGGTTAATATGGGCCTGGCTGCAAATATACCTGACCCCTAGGGGTATTATGGGCCAGACTGCAAATATACCAAACCCCTAGGGGTAGTATGGGCCTGACTGCAAATATACCAGACCCCTAAGGGTAGTATGGGACTGACTGCAAATATACCAGACACCTAAGGGTAGTATGGACCTGGCTGCAAATATACCAGACTCCTAGGGGTAGTATGGGCCTGTCTGCAAATATACCTGACCCCTAGGGGTAGTATGGGACCGAGTGCAAATATACCTGACCCCTAGGGGTAGTATGGGCCTGGCTGCAAATATACCAGACCCCTAGGGGTAGTATGGGCCTGGCTGCAAATATACCTGACCCCTAGGGGTAGTATGGGACTGAGTGCATATATACCAGACCCCTAGGGGTAGTATGGTTCCGACTGCAAATATACCAGACCCCTAGGGGTAGTATGGGACTGAGTGCAAATATACCAGACTCCTAGGGGTAGTATGGGACTGAGTGCAAATATACCAGACCCCTAGTATGGGCCTGGCTGCAAATATACCTGACCCCTAGGGGTAGTATGGGACTGAGTGCAAATATACCAGACTCCTAGGGGTAGTATGGGCCTGGCTGCAAATATACCAGACCCCTAGGGGTAGTATGGGACTGAGTGCAAATATACCAGACTCCTAGGGGTAGTATAGGCCTGGCTGCAACTATACCAGACCCCTAGTGGTAGTATGGGCCTGACTACAAATATACCAGACCCCTAGGGGTAGTATGGACCTGGCTGCAAATATACCAGACTCTTAGGGGTAGTATGGTTCCGACTGCAAATATACCAGACCCCTAGGGGTAGTATGGGCCTGGCTGCTAAATCATAACACGACTCTAGGGGTAGTGGTATGATGTGCAAAATATACCAGACCCCTAGGAGTAGTATGGGCCTGGCTGCAAATATACCTGACCCCTAGGGGAAGTATGGGCCTGAGAGCAAATATACCAGACCCCTAGGGGTGGTATGGTTCCGACTGCAAATATACCAGACCCCTAGGGGTAGTATGGGCCTGGCTGCAAATATACCAGACTCCTAGGGGTAGTATGGGCCTGGCTGCAACTATACCAGACTCCTAGGGGTAGTATGGGCCTGACTGCAAATATACCTGACCCCTAGGGGTAGTATGGGCCTGGCTGCAAATATACCAGACCCCTAGGGGTAGTATGGGCCTGGCTGCAAATATACCAGACCCCTAGGGGTAGTATGGGCCTGGCTGCAAATATACCAGACACCTAGGGGTAGTATGGGCCTGTCTGCAAATATACCTGACCCCTAGGGGTAGTATGGGCCTGACTGAAAATATTACAGAAAACCCCCCCTAGGGGGTGTATGGCCTGGCTGCAAATTATACCCAGACCTAGGGGTAGTTATGGGCCAGGGGACTGCAAAATATACCGACCCTAGGGGTACGTATGGACATGGCTGCAAATATCCTGACCCTAGGGGAAGTATGGGCCTGACTGAAAATATACCAGACCCCTAGGGGTAGTATGGGCCTGGCTGCAAATATACCAGACTCCTAGGGGTAATATGGTCCTGGCTGCAAATATACCTGACCCCTAGGGGCAGTATGGGCCTGGCTGCAACTATACCTGACCCCTAGGGGTAGTATGGGCCTGGCTGCAAATATACCTGACCCCTAGGGGTAGTATGGGCCCGGCTGCAAATATACAAGACCCCTAGGAGTAGTATGGGACTGACCGGGGGGGGGGGGGGGGGGGGGGGGGGTTAGCTTATAGGGAGAGGGAGTGGCAATTGGTGTTCTTTGTCAGGCTTACCCTACTGCAGCCATATCCCTATCCCCGTCCCCCGTCCTCACCCCAAAGAAACACTAGACCCGTAGGGGTAGTAAGGGCCCGGCTGCGAATGGGTTAATGGAGGAGCCGCAGCGCCTGTATTAAAGAGGCAGCTTTGTGTCTCATCTGCGGGTACAGTCTCATCCGCTCCCCTCCTCGGCTACGTCTCCTGTTATAATCAGCCAAGAGCTGCCCCCCACCACCGCTCCGCCATCGCCAAGGCCATTCGGATACACAGTTCCTTTAGTGTTTGTAGGGTAAATCGTCCCCTTTAAGTGTCCTCAATCTTTCGTTTGCTTTCACCCCCCCTCCAAAAAAATAAAAAGTACACCCCCCACTCTCTTCCTGTGGGTTTTTTCCCTCCCGGCCTCCACCCTCTGACCCCCTTCCTGGTCCCTCCACCCCACAGGCTGGCAGCAGTTTCCTCTTCTGTCCCCAGGAGGTGAAGAAGAAAGGGGGTGGGGGGGGGCTGCTTTCCCCCGTCCAAAAATTAAAAGGGGTTTTTTTTACAGATGGCGGGATCCTCCCTATTCCCCGAAACCTCATATCCAGAGGGGAACAGTGCTTCGTGACTCCCACCTCCCTGCGCTGTCAAATGGTGGGGGTGGGGGGTGTCCTTAAGAGGGGGGCGACACAAAGTGTCACACGAATAAGTGACAGCGACAACGCCATACAATAAAGCTGCTCAGGAAATCACATTGTTTAAAATATAGTTTTTTTTTTTTGGTCTGTTGTTAGGAAAAAATGGGGGGACAACCAGATGGCCCCCATTTTCTGTCCTTTTCAGGAAAAAGTGGGTGAAACCTGATGGGCCCCATTTCTTTTGTTTTGGAAAAGCTGGGGTAAAACCATGATGGCCGCCTTTTCTGTCCCGTTTAGGAAAAGTGGGGTAAAAACCAAGATGGCCCCTTACTGTTGTTTAGGAAAAAATTTGGGGGAAAACAAAAATGGCCCGCCCCTTACTGTAACTGTTTCAGGAAAAAATTTTTGGGGACAACCAGTTTTCGCCATTACTGTTTTCTTTTCAGGAAAAAATGGGTGACAACCTGATGGCCGCCATTATTTTTCTATTGTTTAGGAAAAGCTGGGGGGCAACCTTGGGATTTTTTTTTTTAAAAAAACAACCCGAGGGGTTTTTTTTTTTTTTTGGGGGGGGTGGGTGTTTTGGGGGGGGGGGAATGCTTTTTTAAAATTGGGGTGGTGGGGGCCCCATTATGTCTTTGTTTGAAAAGTGGGTGAAACATGATGGGGCCATTACGTTTTTCTGTTTTAGGAAAAAAGTGGGTGACAACGAGGCGCCTTCTGTTTTTTGTTTTAGGAAAAGCTGGGGAAAAAACCAGATGGCCCCTTTCTGTTTGTTTCAGAAAAAGCTGGGTACAAAAAAGATGCCCCTTTTCTGTTTCCCGTTTCCCGGAAAATGGGTGAAACCAAGATGGCCGCCATTACTGTTTTTCTGTTCGGGAAAACTGGTACAACCGATGGGGGGGCCTTATGTTTCTGTTTAGGAAAAAAAATGGGTACAACCAGATGGCCATTATGTTTTGTTTTCGGAAAACTGGGTGAAAAAAATGGCCGCCCTTATGTTATTGTTTTGGAAAACTGGGTGACAACCAGATGGGCCCCCATTTTCTGTTATCTGTTTTAGGAAAAGCTGGGTGAAACCGATGGCCGCAATTTTGTTCTTCTGTTTTGAAAAGCTGGGTGACAACCTGATGGCCGCCATTTTGTTTATCTGTTTTAGGAAAAGGGGTGACAAAAGATGGCCGCCTTTTTTGTTCTTCTGTTTTAGGAAAAACTGGGTGACAACCATGATGGCCCCCATTTACGACCTGTTTCATGGGAAAAGTGGCTGACAACCATGATGGCCGCCATTACTGTTCTATCTGTTTCAGGAAAGCTGGGTGACAACAATGATGGCCGCCATTACTGTCCTGTTTCAGGAAAAGCTGGGTGACAACCAAGATGGCCACCATTACTGTTCTATCTGTTTCAGGAAAAGCTGGGTGACAACCACGATGGCCGCCATTACTGTCCTGTTTCCTGAAAAGCTGGGTGACAACCAAGATGGCCGCCATTACTGTTCTATCTGTTTCAGGAAAAGCTGGGTGACAACCATGATGGCTGCCATTACTGTCCTGTTTCAGGAAAAGCTGTGGTGTCCACATACTTGATGGCCGCCATTATTGTTATATCCGTTTTAGGAAAAGCTAGGTGACAACTATAATGACCGCCATTACTGTCCTGTTTCAGGAAAAGCTGGGTGACAACCATGATGGCCGCCATTACTGTTCTATCTGTTTCAGGAAAAGCTGGGTGACAACCATGATGGCCGCCATTACTGTCCTGTTACAGGAAAAGCTGGGTGACAACCAAGATGGCCACCATTACTGTTCTATCTGTTTCAGGAAAAGCTGGGTGACAACCACGATGGCCGCCATTACTGTCCTGTTTCAGGAAAAGCTGGGTGACAACCATGATGGCCAAAATGACTGTTCTATCTGTTTCAGGAAAAGCTGGGTGACAACCATGATGGCCGCCATTACTGTTCTGTTTCAGGAAAAGCTGGGTGACAACCAAGATGGCCGCCATTACTGTTCTATCTGTTTCAGGAAAAGCTGGGTGACAACCATGATGGCCGCCATTACTGTTCTATTTCAGGAAAAGCTGGGTGACAACCACAATGGCTGCCATTACTGTTCTGTTTCAGGAAAATCTGGGTGACAACAAAGATGGCCGCCATTACTGTCATATTTGTTTCAGGAAAATTTGGGTGACAACCAAGATGGCCGCCATTACTGTCATATCTGTTTCAGGAAAAGCTGGGTGACAACTATAATGGCCGCCATTACTGTTCTGTTTCAGGAAAAGCTGGGTGACAAGCATGATGGCCAAAATGACTGTTCTATCTGTTTCAGGAAAAGCTGGGTGACAACCGCGATGGCCGCCATTACTATCCTGTTTCAGGAAAAGCTGGGTGACAACCAAGATGGCCGCCATTACTGTCCTGTTTCAGGAAAAGCTGGGTGACAACCAAGATGGCCGCCATTACTGTTCTGTTTCAGGAAAAGCTGGGTGACAACCAAGATGGCCGCCATTACTGTAGTATCTGTTCCAGGAAAAGCTGGGTGACAGCCATGATGGCCGCCATTACTGTTCTGTCTGTTTCAGGAAAAGCTGGGTGACAACCAAGATGGCTGCCTTTACTGTTCTGTTTCAGAAAAAGCTGGGTGACAACCAAGAAGATGCCGCCATATGTTCTGTTTCAGGAAATGCTGGGTGACAACCATGATGGCGATTACTGTAGTAATCTGTTCAGAAAAGCAGTGCGGTGACAACCATGATGGCCGACATTACTCGTTCTGTCCTGTTTCAGGAAAAGCTGGCTGACAACCATGATGGCCGCCATTACTGTTGTATCTGTTTCAGGGAAAGCTGGAGTGAAAACTATAATGGCCGCCATTACTGTTCTGTTTCAGGAAAAGCTGGGTGACAACCAAGATGGCCGCCATTACTGTTGTATCTGTTTCAGGAAAAGCTGGGTGTCAACCATGATGGCCACCATTACTGTTCTGTCTGTTTCAGGAAAAGCTGGGTGAGAACCAAGATGGCCGCCATTACGGTTCTGTTTCAGGAAAAGCTGGTGAGAACCATGATGGCCGCCATTAGTGTTCTATCTGTTTCAGGAAAAGCTGGGTGACAACAATGATGGCCGCCATTACTGTTCTGTTTCTGGAAAAGCTGGGTGACAATCATGATGGCCGCAATTACTGTTCTATCTGTTTTAGGAAAAGCTGGGTGACAACCATGATGGCCGCCATTACTGTTCTATCTGTTTCAGGAATAGCTGGGTGACAACCATAGACATACCTCTCTCTCCTATACTGGGAAAGCTGGGTTACAATATTCAGTTATTACCCAGCTTTCCCAGAAACAGATACAAGTGAACAGAAAGTGGAAAATTCAAGAATCTATATTAACTGGGATTTTTTGTTGTTGATTTAAGGGGAAAATGCTCTAAGCACCGCTCTCCTCCTGTAAAGTCCCTATAATTTCATGTCTGGTTCATTGCAGTCCACGTGAAGGACTGCTACTGGTGTTCAAAGATGGCTGCTTTCCCCCAGAAACAGCGCCACCCATGTGCACAGGTTATAAGTGGTATAGCAGCTCAGCCCTATTCACGTTAATAATGCTGAGATGCAATACTAGACACCACCATGGATCGGGGTGGCGCTGTTTGAGAAAGCCGCCATGTTTTTCTAATCCTGTACAACTAATTTAAGTTAAAGGACACCCAGAATTGTATATTAAAAAAAATCCAGAGGTGGAAATCCCCTTTAACTGAGGAGGCGAAGCTAACAAAAGTCCCATCGATACAGGGACAATCCCTCGTTAGCCCTAGAGACAGCTCTATATTTCCCCTGACGTTACTGTATTGACTCCATTTATGGAGAGAAGTGATATATACAGATAATGGCGACAAAGCGTATTATATATAGAGCACTGCAACATTTGGAAATCTGTAAGCGCTTCCCCTTTCTGCCACAAAGCAAAGACATTCCCTTATCGGTGCCCTCATAGCAATACCTGCAGCAAATCCCTCCTAGCAGTACCTGCACCAAATCCCCTCATAACAACACCTGTAGCAAATAGCTTCATAGCAATAACTGCATCAAATCCCCATAGCAATACCTGCAACAAACGCCTTCATAGCAATACCTGCAGCAAATGCCCTATAGCAATACCTGCAAAAAATGCCACCATAGCAATACCTGCAGAAAATCCCTCCATATCAATACCTGCAGCAAATGCACCCATAGCAATATCTGCAGCAAATACCTTCATAGCAATACCTGCAGAAAATGCACCCATAGCAATACCTTCAGCAAATGCACCCATAGCAATATCTGTAGCAAATACCTTCATAGCAATACCTGCAGCAAATGCACCCATAGCAGTATCTGCAGCAAATGCACCCATAGAAATATCTGCAGCAAATGCCCTCATAGCAATACCTGCAGCAAATGCCCTCATAGCAACATCCGTAGAAAATCCCCCCATAGCAATATCTGCAGCAAATGCCCTCATAGCAATACCTGCAGCAAATGCCTTCATAGCAATAACTGCAGCAAATGCCCTCATAGCAATACCTGCAGCAAATGCCCTCATAGCAATATCTGCAGAAAATCCTGCCTAGCAATATCTGCAGCAAATGCCCTCATAGCAATATCTGCAGAAAATCCTGCCATAGCAATATCTGCAGCAAATGCCCTCATAGCAATACCTGCAGCAAATGCCCTCATAGCAATATCTGCAGAAAATCCCCCATAGCAATATCTGCAGCAAATGCCCTCATAGCAATACCTGCAGCAAAAAATTTTGGCCCCACTTCATAGCATACCTGCAGCAAGTCTCCCATAGAAATATCTGCAGCAAATACCCCTCATAGCAATATCTGCAGCAAATGCCCTCATAGCAATATCTGCAGAAAATCCCCCATAGCAATATCTGCAGCAAATATCCTCATAGCAATAGCTGCAGCAAATGCCCTCATAGCAATACCTGCAGTAAATCTCCCATAGCAATACTTGCAGAAACTCCCCCCATAGAAATATCTGCAGCAAATACCCTCATAGCAATACCTGCAACAAATGTCCTCATAGCAATACCTGCAACAAATGTCCTCATAGCAATACCTGCAGCAAATGCCCTCATACCAATACTTGCAGCAAACGCCCTCACAGCAATACCTGCAGCAAATGCCCTCACAGCAATACCTGCAGCAAATCTCCCACAGCAATACCTGCAGCAAATCTCCCACAGCAATACCTGCAGCAAACGCCCTCACAGCAATACCTGCAGCAAATCTCCCATAGCAATACCTGACAGCATGTGGATTCCAGTGCATGCTTGGAGTTGTAATTTTCCAACAGCTGAAGAGTCACAGGTTGGAGAAATCTGCTTTATCCATTACCCTCACCTCCAGTTGTTGAAAAGCAACTCTCATCATAAACTGATGTGGCTACCATGGCATATTGGGAGTTGTAGTGTTGCAATAATTGGAGAGCCACAGGTTGGAGTACACTGCTTAATACGGAACCCTCACCTCTAGCTGTTGCGAAACTACAATACTCATCATAACCTGACTGCATGTGGCTTCCAGTGCATGTTAGGAGTTGTAGTGTTGCAACAGCTGGAGCATCACAGGTTGAAGAACACTGCTCTGTACAGCACCCTCAACTTTAATTGTTGCAAAACTACAACTCTCATCATAAGCTAGAAGCATGTGGCTTCCAGTACACACTGGAAGTTGTAGTCTTGCAAAAGCTGCAGCAAATGCTCTCATAGCAATACCTGTAGCAAATGCCCTAATAGCAATACCTGCAGCAAATGCCCTAATAGCAATAACTGCAGCAAATGCCCCATAGCAATACCTGCAGAAAATCCACCCATAGCAATGCCTGCAGCAAATCTCCCATAGCAATACCTGCAGCAAATGCCCTCATAGCAATACCTGCAGCAAATGCCTTCATATCAATACCTGCAGCAAATCTCTCCATAGCAAAACCTGCAGCAAATGCCCTCATAACAGTACCTGCAGCACATGCCCTTATAGCAATACCTGCAGCACATGCCCTTATAGCAATACCTGCAGCAAATGCCCTCATAGCAGTACCTGCAGCAAATGCCCTCATAGCAGTACCTGCAGCAAATGCCCTCATAGCAGTACCTGCAGCAAATGCCCTCATAGCAGTACCAGCAGCCAATGCTTTCATATCAAGACCTGCAGCGAATCCCCCCCTAGCCATACCTTCAGCAAATCCCCCCCATAGCAATACCTGCAGCAAATGCCCTCATAGCAGTACCTGCAGCAAATGCTTTCATATCAATACCTGCAGCGAATCCCCCCATAGCAATACCTGCAGCAAATCCGCCCATATCAATACCTACAGCAAATGCCTTCATATCAATACCCCATAGCACTACATGCAGCAAAGCCCCTCAGAGCAATGCCTGCAGCAAATGCCCTCATAACAGTACCTACAGCACATGCCCTTATAGCAGTACCTGCAGCAAATGCTTTCATATCAATACCTGCAGCTAATCCCCCCATAGCAATACCTGCAGCGAATCCCCCCATAGCAATACCTGCAGCAAATCCCCCCATATCAATACCTACAGCAAATGCCTTCATATCAATACCTGCAGCAAATCCCCCTTTAGCAATACCTGCAGCAAATCCTCTCAGAGCAATACCTGCAGCAAATCCCCTCAGAGCAATACCTGCAGCAAATGCCCTCATAGCAATACCTGCAGCAAATGCCCTCATATCAATACCTGCAGCAAATCCTCTCAGAGCAATACCTGCAGCAAATGCCTCCATAACAATACCTGCAGCATATCCCTCACAGCCAAAACCTGTCCTAATCTCACTCGTTCATGAAGCACGGGGCCGGGGTCACCGTATCGCTCTATCTTTAATCAGGGTACCATATTTGGATGGACTCCCCCGCACACCAGGGAATAGTAACCGGTTCTCCTCTGTTTCTCAGGCCAGGGTCTGGGAGCTGAACTTCTTCATTGCAGCTAATTACAGAGGTTAATTCTAGAAAAAACATTGTTAGGAGTCCTACCACAATACAAGCGCTCTGCTGTCCTTACCGAACCTATAGCATTGCTCATCCTGAGCTTCCTGGTTCTTCCTGGTTCTTGAATAGAATGCAAGAATTGACACAAACAGAGCAACTGGTAAAGAACCCTGTGTATATAGTCATCCATCAGTCATAATATTAAGGGGGTCTTGTCACCATAGATTTTATGGTGTATCAATAGGATACCCAAAATCTCAGCTCAGAATGGAGAACCGATCATGACTCTCCATTCTGTTCTATGGGAGCGATGTGTTTTCTCCATTCTGTTTTATGGGAGTTCCCACTACAGGGGAGCGCTGTGTTCTCCATTCTGTTCTAAGGGAAGTTTCCAGTACAGGGGATCGCTGTGTTCTCCATTCTGTTCTATGGGAAGTTCCCCAGCATAGGGTAACGCTTGTGTGTTCTCCCACCAATTCTGTTTATGTGGGAGTTCCAGTACCCCTAGGGGGGAGAGAGTGGTGTTCTCCATTCTGTTCTATGGGAGTTCCAGTACAAGGGGCGAGTGCTCTGTGTTTCTGTCATTCTGTTCTATGTTAGTACCCAGTACGGGGAGTAGCTGTGCTCTCCTTATGTTCTTATGCGGAGTTTCCAGTACAGGGGAGTGCTGTGCTCTCGATTCTGTTCTATGGGAGTTCCCATGCCTCCATAACAATACCTGCAGCATATCCCCCACAGCAATACCTGCAGCAAATCCCCCATAGCAATACATGCAGCAAATCCCCCATAGCAATACCTGCAGCAAATCCACCCATAGCAATGCCTGCAGCAAATGCCTTCATAGCAATACCTGCAGCAAATCCACCCATAGCAATGCCTGCAGCATTCCTATGCAAATACCTGCAGCAAATGCCTTCATAGCAATACCTGCAGCAAATCCACCCATAGCAATACCTGCAGAAAATCCCCCATAGCAATACCTGCAGCAAATCCCCCCATAGCAATACCTGCAGAAAATCCCCCATAGCAATACCTGCAGAAAATCCCCCTACCACAGACCATGGGCCTCAGATTATTGCTCCAGGACACTGTTCCTGAACCTGTGACTTTCCAGCTGTCCTAAAACTACAACTCTCATCGTAAGCTAAAAGCAAGTGAATTCCAGTACATACTGGGAGTTGTAGTCTTGCAAAAGCTGAAGGGCCACAGGTTGGAGAACACTACCAACAGGCCATCATTGTACATGGTGCAGACACTGCTTTAAAATTACCGACAGGTGAAGTGAAAAACATTGATTATCTGGTGTCGCCTTTTGGGGGCGTAGTAGCTTGCGACCGGTCAGTTCCTAAAGTTGGTGTTGGAAGCAGGAAAAATAGAGAAGCCTAAGGACTGAGCGTCTCCGACAAGGGCCAAATTGTGAGGTCTGGGTGACAGGGTCAAAATGTCTCCAGAATGGATGATGGGGGGCGTCCCTGGTGTGTAGTGGATAGTAGTTACCAAAATTGTCCAAGGAAGGACGTCCTGTGACCAGCGATGAATCATAGTGACCCAAGGATCATTGATGTGTGGGGGCTGAAGCTTGTCCCATCTGCTCCAACTCCACAGAAGAGCGACTGGAGCACAAATTACCAAAAAACGTTTTGCTGTCCATGATAGACGGGGTGTCAGAACATCACAGCTACGGGGCCCTGTAAACATAGCGGATGGTCAGAGGTGACCATGCTGTCCCATCGTTCCACACGAAACGGTACCTATCAGACTTTGAGGGCACGTCTTATCCATCATGGTGGGAACACCCCTTTAATATCAATTTCTATTGCTTCAACAGAGTTACATGTTAACATTGTATCTGTCCGCAGCCGCCTCTAGGGGGAGCTTAAGAGCTCAATGCAGACTGCTGCATATTCAACTTGAATAATAACACTGTATGCAGAGAGCTCTTAAAGGGGATGTCCAAAATTGTTTGGCACTTTTCTGAAATAAAATAAAAATTTGTACTCACCCCTACAGCTTTGGGCTTCCACTTCCTGTTTAGGCTGTGGGTGGTTCTACAGAGTTAGGCTTTCACTTCCTGTTTAGGTTGTGGTCAGTTCTACAGCTTCAGGCTCCCACTTCCTTTTGAGGCTGTGGGCAGTTCTACAGCTTTGGGCTTTCACTTCCTGTTCAGACTGGGGGGTGGCTCTACAGCTTCAGGCTCCCACTTCATATTCAAATTGAAGGCACTTCTACAGCATTAGGCTTCCACTTCCTGTTGAGGTTGTGGGCAGTTCTACAGCTTCAGGCTCCCACTTCCTGTTAAGGCTGTGGGTGGTTCTGCAGCTTCAGGCTCCCACTTCTTTTTCATGCTGTGGCCTATTCTACAGCTTCAGGCTCCCACTTCCTGTTGAGGCTGAGGGCAGTTGTACAGCTTCAGGCTCCCACTTCCTGTTCAGGCTGTGGGTGGTTCCACAGCAGTGACTGATATTTCAGCTCTGCTATATCAAGCCTGTTAGAGGGACATCGATGATGGAAGGGTCTAAACAGCAGGGCAAAAGTCTACAGAGCTCTAAAGGGTTAAAATGTGTCAGTGAGAAACATAAACAAGCTCCTATGCTGCTGATAAGACACAGCGGAGTGACGTCACCAGCCTAGACACTGCAAGAGCAGAGAGAGGAGGTCGGTAACCAAGGGAAGCTTTTCCACGAAAGAAGGAAAATAGAACTGCTCTAACTCTGAAGGAAAGCAAAATCAGAACAGCAATGTATTTGGTAATAGTCTTTATTTACCTTTGCCTTCATGTTTAAAGCTAATCTATGTGGTGAGAGTGTCCCTTTAATTGGGACCAGTTGGCCACTGCTGGGTGACCCTCATACCCACATGAATGGCGACCACGGTGACATATCTATTATAGAAGGGCCCATAGGACCAGCATTGGCCACAGCCCTTCACAAGGTTAATCAACCTGTCCTAATCCACTCGTTCCTGACGCCCCGGCCGGTCCCCTTATCGCTCTCTCTTAATCAGGTTACCATTTTTGGCCTGGACTCCCCCCACACCAGGAATAGTCACCGGATCTCCTCCTGTTCTCAGGCCAGGTCTGGGAGCTGAACTTCTACATTGCAGCTAATACAGAGTAAAAATTCTAGAAAAAACATTGTTAGGAGTCCTACCACAATACAAGCGCTCTGCTGTCCTTACAGAACCTATAGCATTGCTCATCCTGAGCTTCCTGGTTCTTCCTGGTTCTTGAATAGAATGCAAGAACTGACACAAACAGAGCAACTGGTAAAGAACCCTGTGTATATAGTCATCAATCAGTCATAATATTTAAGGGGGTCAGATGTCAAATAGATTTTATGGGTATCAATAGGATTACCCATAATACTCAAGCTCAGAATGAGAGTACGAATCATGACTCTCCATTCTGTTCTATGGGAGCGATGTAGAGTTTTCTCCGAGTCTGTTTTTATGGAGTTCCACTACAGGGGAGCGCTGTGTTCTCCATTCTGTTCTATAGGAGAGTTCCAGTACAGGGAGCGACTGTGTTCTCCATTCATGTTTAAGGAAGTTTCCAGTACAGGGGAATCGCTGTGTTCTCCATTCTTGTTCTAGGGGAGTTCACAGTACAGGGGAACTGTGTCTCCCTTCTGTTTAGGGGAGTTCCCAGTTAAAAGGGGAGCGCTGTGTTCTCCATTCTGAGTTTCTATGGGTTCCTCCAGAGCGCTAGTGGTTTCCATTATGAGATCTATGGGAGTTCCCTCAGTAATAAGGGGAGGCTGTGTTCTCTCAAGAAGTCTGTTTTTTTGGGGCATTTCCTCAGAGCGCTGATGTTCTCCAGATTATGTGTCTAATGGGAGTTTCCCAGTACAGGGGAGTGCTGTGTTTCTCATTCAGTTTCTATGGGCAGATTCCAGCTTACAGGGGAAGCGCTGTGTTCTCATACTCTGTTCTATGGGAGTTTAGTTGGTAAAGGGGAGCCGCGGGTTTTCTCTATTCTGTTATAGTGTGGAGTGTTCCACTAGTAAAAACCCAGGTGGAGCGCAAGTGTCTCCATTCGTTCTATGGGAGTTTCCAGTAAAGGGGAGAGCTGTTTTTCCTTATGTTTGTTATGGAAGTTCCAAGTACAGGGGAATGCTGTGTTCTCACATTCTGTTCTATGGGAGTTCCCAGACAGGGGAACGCTGTGTTATCCAATTGTTTCTATTGGCAGATTCCAGTACAGGGGTGCGCTGTGGTTCTCTATTGTTCTATGGGAGGTTTTTGGTAAAGGGGAGCGCTGTTGTTTCTCATTCTGTTCATGTGGAGTTCCCGTAAGGGGGAGCGCTGTGTTCTCATTCTGTTCAATGGGGTGTTTCCCAGTACAAGGGGAGCGCGTTTTCTCCCATTCATGTTCTATGAAAGTTCCCAGTTCAGGGGAATGCTGTGGTTCCATTCTGTTCGAATGGGAGATGTTCCCAGTAAGAAGAGGAACTGCTTGTGTTCTCCTTTCTGTTTGTCTATGGGAGTTCCAGGACAGGGGAGCACTGTGTTCTCCATTCGCTGCTCGATGGGAGTTTCTACGCAGTACAGGGCAGCACTGTGTTTCCAGTTCTGTTTCTATGGGACTTCCTGTAATGAGGGGAAATAGCCTTCTTAGGACACAGTTACATGTCTTAATTTGTGTTACACTACAAGTGCATCTAGGGGGAGCTTAGGAGCTCAATGCAGACTGTTCTACATTTAATTGAATAATAACACTGCAAGCAGTGAGCCATCAAAGTCTATAGTGGGAACCCCCCATTCAAGTGAAATGTTCCTTAATGCTCCTGCCTATGCGACAGGTTGTAAATTATTTATGACCATGGAAGCTCGGATTATTCTAGATAAGTATAGGTCATGTCACTGACCGACCTGTTCGCCTATGGCCGTTTTATCCAAATTAGCCCTAGTGCTTGGAATGAAGGGACTGACCTCATTTTCTGCACACGCTTCAATCCGCGAAAACCCGAATTTAACCTACAATCCCCGATTAAAAGGAATCCGAATATAGGATCTACCCCTCCTGCAACAGAAGGGTTAAGCGCCAGGGACTGAGAAGGTGCCAGGATGAGGGCAGATTAGGAAGATATTCTATATGACAGATGGCTTGAGAGAGCCTGTGGGGGGAAGAGAGGAAACTAACCCCCTTCTGCAAGGAGGAGTGGGAGAGGCCTTACCTCTACCAGATGGAGGGGAACAGCCATTTCCCCATTAACTCTATCATGGCCGTGAATGGGAAGTCAATAAAAAAAAAAAAAAAGCGAATATAAATAGAATAAAGCAAATCGTCCGCCCCCCCTCCGGCGGGCGCACTCCTGCACCCCTGAAGGGTTAACGTTCCCGGATCTGGTTCCAGATTCTAGCTAGGGGTATGGAAACCTTGTGAAAGGGATGGCTCGGATGTGGAGGATAGCAGGAGGGGGATTTCGAAGATAAAATGACCTTCATCCCACCCCCACACCTTATCGTCACAGACGTGTGACTTTGGGAAGGTCCCTTTAGGGGGAGACAGCGGCGAAGAAGGATAAGCGACGCAAAAAGGACGAAGTGCCAACCTCCGCGCGCATGCTAGGTGGGGGGGGGGGGGCAGCAACTTAGTCATAGTCCCTGATCAGCGACCATAGATATATATTTGGAGGGGGTGAATGGTTCTTAGTCATATCTCCAGTCACCTGGCGGATATACGGGGATGAGGAAGGGGGGAATAGTCATAGTCTCCAACCATGTACTGGAAGACTGTGCAGGCAGCCTCAAACGGCGGCCCTCCAGCTGTTTGGGCACAACTTACAACTCATCATTCATGCAACAGTTATAGATATATACGCAAAGATGTCATGTATGGGAGTTGTAGTTTGCCCTACAACAGCTGGCAGGGCCGGTGTTTGACACCCGTGATACTAAATGCATGACAGGGAGTGTGTAGTTTCCAACAAACTGGTGGCCGGAGTTTGACACCCGTGATATAAATGCATGACGGGAGTTGTAGTTTCCCAACAGCTGGAGGGCCGGAGTTTGACACCCGTGATATTAAATGTCATGATGGGAATTGTAGTTTCCCAACAGCTTGAGGGCCGCAGTTTGAGGTTGCCTGGTGTACAGGAATTAATCATCATATATAGGACATATATGGAATATAGATGTATTATATGGGAGATATTGGATGACTGGGAATGGAGGTTATGCAAGAAGATACAGCTTCCAAGCAAGTGAGGCACATGTGGGATATGTTGGGGGTTTTCTCTTCTTCTGGATCAACACTATAGCACAATAGGCTGAACCGGATAAACGTCTATCTTTTTTCGGCCTTACAAACTATGTAACTAGAGTGTGTATAATGTGTGGAGTAAATATCCATAGTCTCCAATTATCTGGGGTATATACTGGAATGCGGTATATAAGAGGTAGAGATACTATCTGTATATAGAGTTTCCTTATATATAAGGAGTGGACGATTAATATCCGGATGATTATTGGTGCATCATTGCTGTGGGATAGTATCGTATTTATAGATAGGATTAAATTGTATTTAAGAAGTAGGGCTGGAGATATTATCCATAGTCTCTCAAAGATGTATAATATGGATAGATATATGGATGTTAGTCACTATAGCAAATCCCTGTGATCTCATATATGGATGTTTAGGGCACTATAGGATCCTTGTGATCATGTTTAGGATGTATTGCACTATTGTGATCCTGTGATCATATAGGACTGTATAGACTTATAGCGATCCCTGGTGATAATATTATGGTTTGTTATAGCGCTTTAGTTGATCCCTGGTATTCATATTATGGATGTATAGCTACGCTTATAGCGATCCCTGTAATGTACATATAATGGATGTATTGCTTTCTTATAGACGGATCCCTGTGATCATATATGGATGTATAACACTATAGTTATCCCTGTGATCATATATGGATGTATAGCACTATAGTGATCCCTGGATATCATATATGGATGTATAGCACTATAGCGAAACTCTGGGGATCCCTATATGGATGTTTTAGCACAAAAGAAAAACTCTGGTGATCATTATGGATGTATTAAACACTAAGCAAATTTCCCGGGATCATTTTATGGATTATAGCACAAAGAAAAACCCCTGGGGATCATATATTTGGGTGTATAGCACTAAGAGAACTCTGGTGATCATAAAAAGATGTATACGATCCCTGTGATATATATCAAAGTAAAGGGACAAAAAGCAATCTCTGGGGATCATATAATTTGGGTTATAAACGCTAAGGGATCTCGGTGATATATAGAATGTAAAAGCACTATAACGATCCTGGTAACAAATAAGGAAAACTTTTTAAGCACCAAAAAGGGAAACCAACCCGGGGGGATCAAAAAAATTTAATTTGCTCAATATGATCCTTTTATCAAAAAATGGTGTAAAGGACTATAACGATCCCGTGATCATAAATGGATTATAGCACCATAGGATCCCTGGAAACAAAAAATAAGGAAAAATATAGTACAAAGTGATCCCTGGTGATCATATATGGATGTATAGCACTATAGTGATCCCTGGATATCATATTGGATGAAAAAGGAAACCCGGGTATCATATATGGATGTATGCAATTACGATCCCTGTGATCAAATATGGAAGTATAACGATCCCTGTGATTTAATAATGGGTGTATAGCACTATAGCGATTTCCCCGGGTTTCCCATTAAAGGGGGGTATACAAAATAGCATTCCCCGTTATCAAAAAGAATTTTAAAGCAACAGCGCTCCCCCGTGAAACATAATGGATTTGGGATAGCGATCCCCGGGATATCATAAAAGGATGTATGCATTTTACGATCCCTGTTTATCCCAAAATTTGGAAATTTTAAGGGGTCCCTTTTGAAACAAATATGATGTATACCCCTATAGCGATCCCTGTGAACATATATGGATTTTAGCATCCCTGTTTTCATATATGGATTTTAATAGCCAATTTGCGATCCCTGTGGGTCCCTATAAAGGGTAAACACTATAGCGTTCCCTGGAAATTAAAATTGGGTTAAAAGCAAAGATAGCGATCCCTTGATCATATATGAAATATAGGGACTATAGCGATCTCTGTGAAACCCTATATGGATGTATACAAATATAGCCCATCCCTGTGAACATATAAGAATAAAATAGCACTAAAGCGTCCCTTTGATCATATATGGTGTAAAAGCATTTCCCGTGATCATATATAGATGGAAAAGCAACCCTGTGATCATATATGGTGTAAACACTATAGCATCCCTGGATATCATATATGAAATTTTATAACACAAAAAGCGAATTTCCCCGGAAACATATTGGGTGTATATTTATTTCCCGTTATCATATAGGAAATATACACTATGGATCCCTGGTGATCATATATAAAATTTTATAGCTCTAAGTCATCCCCTTTTGATCTTTATGGATGTATTCCCCTATACGTCCCTGGACATAAAATGAAAAAGTATAACACCAAAAGCGATCCGTTAACATTTAAGGATGTATACACTATAAACATCCCCGTTATTCCCCTATAGGATGTATAAACACTATTTGCATCCCAAAAATCATATATGAATATATAGCACTATAGCGATCCCTGGTGATCATATATGGATGTATAGCGCTATAGCAATCCCTGGATATCATATAAGGGGTGTATAGTGAAACCCCGTGATCATATAAGGGTGTAAAGCCCAAAAAGCGATCCCCGTGGGTCAAATATGGATTTTAAAAATACTTAAATATCCCTGTGATCACATATGGGTTATAGCACATACATCCCTGGATCATATATGGAAAGGGATAGCACTATAGGGGCCCCGTGATCATAAATTTTGGGTGTAAAAGCACATAAGCATCCCCCTTTTATCAAAATGGAAGTTTTAAAACACTATAGCGATCCCCGTGGGTCATATAAAGGCTGTAAAAGGCCAAACCCTGTGATCTTTTATGGGTGTAAAAGCACTATAGGAACCCTGTGATCATAAATGGATGTAAGCACTATAAAACAACCCTGGTGAAACATATATTTATGTAAAAGTGATCCCGTATCAAAATATGGGGTGTATACACTTTTAAAACGCTCCCTGTGATCATATATGGGGGGTGTAGCACTATAGCATCCCCCGGAAACAAATATGAAAAATATTCATATACGCCCCCCCTGTGATCATATAAGGTTTTATACACTAAAAGCGATTCCAGGGTCCCTAAATGGTTTAATACCCTAAAACGCTCCCGTGGGTCATATATGGATTTATAGCACTAAAACCCCTCCCCCGTTTAAACATATATGGGTGTATACACTATAGCGCTCCCTGTGATCATTTATTGGGGGTATAGCACAAAAGCGCTCCCGTGATCATATTAAGGGGTTATAGCACTATTGGGTGCCTGGGGTCATATAAAGGGAAATAAACACAAAAGCAATCCCGTGATAAATATGGAAAGTATAGCTCATAGCAAACCCCTTTTGATCATATATGGAAGTTAAAAAAAAATAGGGATCCCAGGGATCATAAAATTTTAATTTTTAGCAAATATAACGATCCTGGATCAAATAAGGATTATAACCAAAAGCCCATCCCGTTTATCAAAATGGAATTTTAAAAACACTATAGCGATTTCCTTTTGGGTCATAAAAATGGATTATAACACTATAGCAAAACCCCCTTTATCATAAAAATGTATAGCACAAAAGCGATCCCCCGTGACATATATGGATGAAAAAGCACAAAGCGCTCCCTGGATCAAAATTGGATGTATAGCCTTAAACATCCCTTTTGGGCAAAAAAGGGAAATTTTAAAAGACCCTTTGATCATATAGGGTGTATACACTTTAGCGATCCCTGGATCTATAATGGGGTATAGCAATAAATGATCCCTGTGCCATATATGGATGTATAGCACTATAGCCCCATCCCCTGGGGATTTATATTGGGTGAATTAAACACAAAAAGATCTCTGGTGATCATATATTGATGTATAGCGCTAAAGGGATCTCTGGTGATCATATATGGATGTATACGCCTTTTTGGAAACTCTTGGGGATCAAAATATGGGTGGAAAAAGCACCATAGCGATTCTGGGATTTAAAATGGGGTGTATAGCAAAATAGCGATCCCGTGATCTATATGGGTTTTTACACTAAAGCGCTTCCCGTGATCATATAAGGATGTATAAGCACTATTTTGCTATCCCGTGATCAAAAAATAATTTATAAACCTATAGCCCATCCCCTGGGTATCATATATGAAAAGGGATAGCACTATGGGGGGGGGGGGTCCCTGTGATCAAAAAATTTGGGGTAGAGCGATCCCCCGGTACATAAAGATTTTAACGCTCCCCTTTTAACATATAATTGGGTGTAAAGCGTCCCCTGTATCATATATGGAATTTTATAGGCAATTTTAGCACTCCCCCTGTGATCAAATATGGGTGAAAAGCTATAGCGATCCCTGTGGGTCGTATTTTGGATGTAACGAAAACCCCCGTGATTTATAAATGGATGTATAGCGATCTCTGTGATCATATATGGATGTATAGCGATCCCTGGAAAAACATATAAAGGGTGGATAACACTAAAGCATCTTCTGTGTCAAAAATGGGGAAAAAACACTATAGCGAATTTTCCCCGGGATCAAAAATGAAAGATAGCAAATTTTAGCCCTTTCCCTGTTTATCAAAGTAATGTTAGCACTATAAGCGATCCCTTTGATCATATTGGGTGAAAAGCACTATAGCGATCTTTTGTTCCCAAAATTGGGTGTATAAACACATAGCCTTCCCCGTGATCATATATGGATGTAAAGCATTATAACGAAACCCTGTGATCATATATGGGTGGAAAAGACCCATAGCCTCCCTTTTTGACCAAAAAATGGATGTTTTAAACAAAAATAGCGCTCCCGTATTCCCTAAAGGGTTTTTTAGCCCATCCCTGTAACATATATGGAGTATACATATTTGCATCCCGTGATCATATAAGAATATAAACAAATATATTTTTACCTTTTATCATATATGGAAAGTATAGCACAAAGCGAATTCCCCGTGATTTATATTAAGAATTATAGCACTATAGTGATCCCTGGGGATCATTTTATTGGGTGTTAGCAATATAGCGTTTCCCCGGATCGATATTATGGGTTTTAAAACTATAAACGATCCCCGAAAAATCTATATGGAAGTATAAGGGTCCCTTTGATCATATATGGGTGTATAACGAAAAACCCCGGTGATCATAAAAAGAAAGTTTAAACGACTTTTTGATTTATATAAGGATGTATAGCACTAAAGCGCTTCCCCTTTTTGATCAATATGGGTGTAAGCCACTATAGCGCTCCCGTGAACATATATTTGGGTGTATAGCACTCAGCGCTCCCTGTGATCATATTTTGGATTATAGCACTATAGTGACCCCCGGTGATCCCTATTTTGGGTATTGCCCCTATATAAAAACCGGTGATCAAATAAAGGAGATAGCACTATTGCGATCCCTGTGATCATATATGGAAGTTTGAGCGATCCCTTGGGGGAACATAAATGGGTGTATAGCGCTCCCCCGTGAACATAATGGATTTTTATAGGGACAAAGCGCTCCCGGACATATATGGATTAAAAGCCAAATAAAAAGCTCCCTGTACATATATTTTGGATGTAATTTTCACTATAGCGATCCCTGTGTTTATAAAACGATGTTTTAGCACTATACGATCCCTTTAAACATAAAAGGAAGCATACACTATTGCGATCCCCCTGATCAAATATGGGGTGTTTTACGATCCCGGGATCAATATGGGTTTTATAGCGCTATAGTTATCCCTTTGATAAAATAAAGGATGTAAAAGCACTATAGCGATCTGTGGGGATCTTTTAAAGGATGGGATTTGCACTATTTGCGATCCCTGATTTCCTATTTGGAAATTTATGCACATAGCGATCCCCCGTGATTTAAATATGGGGTTATCATATAGCGATCCCTGTGAACATAAATGAATATAAAAGCACTACAGCGCGTCCCTGTAAACAAAAATTTTGGGATGTTTAAACGGGTAAAGCGATCCCTGTAATTAAAAATAATGTAAAAGGGGAAAAATAGCGTCTCTGGGGATCATAAATATGTATAGCAAAAATAGCGATCTCTGGTGAAACATAAAAGGGGTGTATAGGGACTAAAAGCATCCCGTGATCATATAAGAAAAGTAAGCACTTTTTAGCGATCCATGTTTTTTTATATATGGAAGAAAAACACAAAAGCGATCCCTGTGATCATATATTGGGGTGTATACACAAAAGCGCTCCCTGTTTCATATAAAGGATTAAAAACCCCTATAGCGGGTCCCTGTGATCAAAAATTGGGTTAAAACACTAAGGGGATCCCTGTGATTTTATATGGGGTTATAGCACTTTTCCCCTTGTGATCATATAGGATGAAAAACACTATAGCCTCCCTGGATCCTAAATGGATGTAAACAGGCAAACCCGGGGATCGGGCTGGGGTCCTGGGGGCCCCCAAGGGGGAATTTTAAACCTTTGGGGGCCCACCAATTTCCCGCACTAAAAATATTACTGGCCTCTCCGGATTTTAAATGCGCCCCCTTTTAAACCCCCTTTAAAAACCCGGGGGCAAAACAAACTGTATGGTGTAGTACAAAACAAGAGAAAAAACATATCATAGACACAGGGCTTTAAATAACCCCCATCCAAAACCCCCTCCACCCACATACAATATCTCCCCCCCAACCCACAACAATATCCCCTCCACCCACATACAATATCCCCCTCCACCCACATACGAAAAACCCACCACCCACATACAAAATCCCGCCTCCACCGCCACAGTCTACAATTTCCCCATACACCTCCCCTGCCATAACAATAGTCCCGCTCCCCCGCATACAAAATCTTCCCCCTCCACACCAACAACAATTAATCACCCCTCACGTATCTCTATCACTATTACAGGAGGTAGACCCCCAGGCGCGCGACAGTGACAATATCCCCTCCACCCGCATACAATATCCCCCGCCCCCCCCATACATATCCCCCACGTACACATTAAATCCGCATAGTCTATCTATCCCACCTCTTCACCCTACATACGAATACCCCCCTCCACCCACATAATTTGTTGTTTTAAAACCCACATACACTATCACCCTCCACCCACATACAATATCCCCCTCCACCCACCATACAAAACCCCATCCACCCACATACAATATCCCCTCGACCCACAATATCCACCTCCACCCGCAATACAATATTCCCTCCTCCAACCCGCATACAATATCCCCCTTCCACCCGCATACAATATCCCCCCACCACCCGCATACACTATCCCCCTCACCCGCATACAAATACTCCAAACAGATGTCCACATTACCAACATCCATAATCCCCCTCCACCCACATACATTATACACCCCCACACCACATACAATATCCCCCTCCACCCACATACAACATCCCCTCCACCTAAAACACATACAATATGCCCCTCCCCCACATACACTATCCCCCACCACCCACAAACACTATCCCCCACCACCCACCAACAAAATCCCCTCCACCCCATAAATTCCCCCTCCACCCGCAAACAATATACCCTCCACCCCAATGATCAATATCCCCCTCCAACCCACAATACAACAATCTCCCCCACCACACATACAACATCCCCCTCCACCCCAGACAATATCCCCTCCGCCCACATACAATATCCCCTCCACCCACATAACATATCCCCCTCCACCCGCATACAATATCCCCTCCCCCCGCATACAATATCCCCCTCCACCCACATACAATATCCACCGTCCACCTACATACAATATAACCCTCCACCACATATCACTAACCCCTCCACCCACAACAATAACCCCCAAAAATTTAGTGTCCACCCACATACAATATCCCCCTCCACCCACATACACTATCCCCCACCACCCCAATACAATATCCCCCTCCACACAGCTACAATATCCCCCTCCACCCACTTACAATATCCCCCACCACCCACATACAATATCCCCCTCCCCCCACAAACACATCCCCTCCACTCCACATACAAAAGACCCCCACCACTACAATACATAATCCCCTCCACCCACAAACAATATCCCCCTCCACCTACATACAATATCCCCCTCCACCCACATACAATATCCTCCCCCCACCCACATACAATACCCTCCACCCACATACAATATCCCCCTCCACCCAACAAACAATATCCTCCTCCACACACATACAATATCCCCTCCACCCACATACAATATCCCCTCCACCCACAAACAATATCCGCCACCACCCACATATCAATATCCCCCTCCACCCGCATACAATATTCCCCCTCCCCCACATACAAATCCCCCCGCCCACCTACAATATCCCCTCCGCCCACATACAATATCCCCCTTCCACCCACATACAATATCCCAACCCCCCCCCACCACTCACATACAATATCCCCTCCACTCACATACCAGTTATATCCCCTCCACCCACATACAATATCCCCTCCACCCACATACAATATCCCCCTCCAGCCCCCATACCATAACCCCCTCCACCCACATACAATATCCCCCACCACCCACATACCATAGATCCCCCTCCCACCCCCATACAAATATGCCCCCTACACCCACATACAAATCCCCCTCCACCCACATAACAATATCCCCCTCACCCTTGGATCACGCACCACACCACATTCTAAAATAATCCACCAGCAAGAAAAGTATACACAAGTGTAAACTTCCTATCACAGGTCAATCAGACACAATTACACTGGCATTATACCAGGTGCCGATATAACCTACAAGCACACCACAAAATAGAGACCACACAGTAGAAGTCGACACCAGTCTGGTATAATCTACAACACCGTCCATTAAAGAGAACCACATAGAGGTCCAGATGACACCTAGCTCAGTTTATAGGACCTACAACACCACCCATATCGAGAACTACAATAGAGATCAGACACCAGCTCAGGAGTATAAAACCTACAACACTGACATAATAGCAGACCAACATAAGGTCAGACACCAGCTCAGGTACAATAAACCTACACAAACACAGACCACGCAATAACAGAGAACACACATAGTGGGTCATACACGCACTCAGTTAAAAAAAAAAAAAAAAAAAATAACCTACACCACCGCCATATAGAGACCACATAGAGTCAGACACCAGCATCAAGAATAACCAATCAACGACCACCAATACTAGAGACCACTAGAGACAGACACCAGCTCAGGTATACCCTACAACACCGCCATATAGAGAGACCACATAGAAGTCAAACCCCACTCCCAGATAACCTACAACACCACCATATAGAGACCACATAAGGTCAGACACCAGCTCAGGTATAACCTACAACACCGCCATATAGAGAACCAAATAGAATTCAGACACCAGCTCCAGGGTATAACCTAAACACTGCCAAAATAGAACCACTAGAGGTCAGACACCCTCTCAAGTAATAACCAACAACACCAACCATATAGAGACCACATAAGGTTCAACACCAGCTCATGTATACACCTACAAACGACCGCCGATATAGAGACCACATATAGTCAGACACCATCTCAGTATAACCGTACAACAGCACTCCATATAGATGACAAACATAGTGATCAGACATACCAGCTGTCAAATAACCTACAGACAGCTGCCCAAATTAGAGTAATACATAGAGGTCAGACACCAGTCAGGTATAAACCTACAACCACCACCAAAATAGAGACCAACAATAGAGGTCAGACACCAGCACAGGTATAACCTACAACACCGCCAATAGAAAACACATAGAGGTCAGAACACCAGATCTGGTATAACATACAACACCGCCATATAGAGACCACATAGATTCAACACCAGCTCCGGTAATAACTACAACACCGCCATATAGATACCACATGGAGGACAGACACCAGCTAAGGTCACCATCACTACAGATAATACAGCACTGACCAATATAGAAGTAAATACCCCTGAAATCAGGAACTCACCGAGACTGTTCCTATCTGGAGGCAAGACTTTCTCATCTCTCATGAGTCAGTTCTATTATTCTCTTTATCTTCTGCAACCGTTCCACACCGCCATGAGAACTGTCCCGGCCACCGCTCGACTCCCTGCAGAAAATAAATACACAAATTATATTAGAATCCCCAATTTTCCAGCACCCTCTTTAATCTAATCCCAACCATCTGTACAAACTTCCCAGGGTTGGGATAGCGCGGTACAAGCCATAACTTAGAGGCCGGTATCCGATAAAGGGGTTGAGGTGGGAAGGACTAACCCTACTCTGGAGATAATGCTCAACTATAGGCTGCCTTTTTTGCCTCTCAATTACTAATACCCAGGTAGGTAGACAAGACCCTAGGTAGGTAGGCAAATAGGCCAAGACCCCAGTCCTGTATGTAGAGTTCTCCAGTTAATAAAGCTGTAGGTGTTAAGGGACACCTTTATAAAGGCTGCAAGCAGTTAGGGACCCCCTTTATGTATGTATACGGCAGTTTTAAAGCCTCTTTTAGGTAGTTCGCAGCCAGTTAGGGGTCTCCTTTATGTAGTAAACAGGTAGTTAGGGCCCCCCTTTAGCGCTAGTTGTGCAGAAGTCATGGGCCCCCCTTTAACTACTGTGTAGGAAGAACATGGACCCCTTTATATTTAGGTTCTAGCCAGGGCCCCCTTTGTAGTTCAGGGCCCCCCTGTTAGAGTAGTTAGGCCCCCCTGTCGGTATGTAAGGGCCCCCCTGAAAGGTACCATGGTCCCCCTTGAATTCAGGGCCCCCTTTAGGTAGCCATGGGCCCCCTTTGAAGTCCAGGGCCCCCCCTTGTAGTCAGGGTCCCCACTTTTGATAGACACAGGGCCCCCTTAAGCAGTCAGGGTCTCCCTTGTAGCCAGGGCCCCCCTTTAGTAGCACAGGGACCCGCTTGTAGTCAGGCCCCCTTTGTAGTCCATGACTTCCCTGTAGTAGCCAGGGACCCCTTGTTAAGAGGGTCCCTTTTGAGTCGAGGGCCCCCCTTTTCACCAGGGCCCCCCATGTGTAGCCAGGGACCCCCCTTGTAGTCAGTAACCCCCCTTGTATCCAGGGACCCCCTTTAAGTCAAGGTCCCCCCTTGTAGCCAGGGACCGCCCCTTGGTGATCCAGTGGCCTCCCTCCTTTTAGTCAGGGCCCCCCCTTGTAGTCAGGGCCCACCCCTTGTAGTCAGGGCCCCCTTGGTAGTCAGAGAACCCCTCTGGTAGCCAGGGCACCCCCTTGTAACCAGGGACCCCACATGTAACCAGTGTCCACCAGTTCCCCCTGGTAGCCAGGGACCCCCCCTTGCAGTCATGGCCCCTCCCTTGCAGTCAGAGCCCCCCCTTGAGCCATGGACCCCTTTATAGCCAGGGACCCCCTTTATAGCCATGGCCCTCCTTGTAAGTCCAGGATGCCCCCTAGTGTAGCCAGGTGCCCCCCTTGAAGTCAGGGCCGCCCCCTTAGTATCCAGGGACCCCCTTTATAGCCAGGGACCCCCTTTATAGCCAGGGACACCCCCTTGTAAGCCAGGACCCCCTTGGTACCAGGCACCGCCCTTTATAGCCAGGACCCCCCTTGTAGACAGGTCCCCCCCTTGTATCCATGGGCCCCCCATGTAGTCAGAGACCCCTTGTGTAGCCAGGGACCCCTTTATAGCCAGGGACCCCCTTGGTATCGGTCCCCACTTGTAGCCAGGGACCCCCCTTGTACCAGGAACCGCCCCTTGTATCAGGGCCCCCCTTGTAGCCAGGGACCCCCCTTGCAGTCAGGGACCCCCCCCCATTGCAGTCCTGGACCCCTTGTAGCCAGGGACCCCCATTATAGCCAGGGCCCCCGGTAATGCCAGGGGCCCCCGTGTAGTCCGGGCCCCTTGTAGCCAGGGACCCCTTTATAGCCAGGGACCCCCTTTATAGCCAGGACCCCCCTTGTAGCCAGGGACCCCCTTTATAGCCAGGGACCCCCCTTTTAGACAGGTACCCCCTTGTAGCCATGTGATTCCTCCCATTGTAGTCCAGGTACCCCCCTTAAGCCAGGTAACCCCCCCTTGTAGCCATGATTCCCCCCTTGTAGCCAGGGACCCCCCTTTAGTCAGGGCCCCCCTTTATTGCCAGGGCCCCCCCCTTGAAGTCAGTCCCCCTTTAGCCAGGACCCCCTTTTATAGCCAGGGCCCCCCTTGTAGCCAGGGACCCCCTTTAACCAGGGCCCTCTTGTAGCCAGTGACCCCCTTTTATAGCCAGGGGGGGACCCCCATTATGCCTGGGACCCCCCTATGTAAGTCAGGTCCCCCCTTGTAGCCAGGGACCCCTTTTATAGTCCAGGGCCCCCCTTGTAGCCAGGGACCCCCTTTATACCAGGGCCCTCATTATCCAGGGACCGCTCCTATATATCCAGGGCCCCCCCTTATGTAGCCAGGGAACCCCCCTTTATAGCCAAGGGCCCATCTTAAGCCAGTGACCCCCTTTATAGCCCATTGACCCTCCCTTGTATCCATGATTCCCCCCTGTAGCCAGGACCCCCTTTATAGCCAGGGCCCTCTTGTATGCCAAGAGGACCCCCTTTATAGCCAGGGACCCCCCTACTCCCAGTGATATCCCCCTGTAGCCATGGACCCCCTTTATAGCCAGGGCCCCCTTGTAGCCAGGGACCCCCTTTATAGCCAGTACCTCCCCTTTAAGCTAGGCCCCCCTTTTAGCCAGGGCCCCCCTTTATAGCCAGGGACCCCCTTATAGATAGTTAAAAAAAACCAAAAAAACAGGTCCCGGGCGTTCAGGGACCGGATGCGCGGACGGGCCCCGGGGAGCGGACCGGAACTGCCGTCCGGGGCCACCACGCTCAGTTGGGGCCCACCGGGGGATTCCTTGGTCCCCTGGCAGCCCAGTCCGAGCCTGTATAGCACTATAGCGATCCCTGTGATCATATATGGATGTATAGCACTATAGCGATCCCTGTGATCATATATGGATGTATAGCACTATAGCGATCCCTGTGATCATATATGGATGTATAGCGATCCCTGTGATCATATATGGATGTATAGCACTATAGCGATCCCTGTGATCATATATGGATGTATAGCACTATAGCGATCCCTGTGATCATATATAGATGTATAAGCCCTATATCTCTCCTGTGATCATTATGGATGTATAGCCAACTATAGCGCTCCCTTTGATCATATATGGATGAAAGAGGTCCACTATAGCGATCCCTGGATACATATATGGCTGTATAGCACTATACGAACCCTTGCGATTCATATATTGAATATATAGCACTATAGCGCTCCCTGTGATCATATATGGATGTATAGCACTATAGCGCTCCCTGTGATCATATATGGATGTATAGCACTATAGCGATCCCTGTGATCATATATGGATGTATAGCACTATAGCGATCCCTGTGATCGTATATGGAATGTTAACACTAAGCGATCCTGTGATCATATATGGATGTATAGCACTATAGCGATCCCTGGGTGTCATATATGGATGTTTAGCACTATAGCGATCCCTGTGATCATATATGGATGTATAGCACTATAGCGATCCCTGTGATCATATATGGATGTTTAACACTATAGCGATCCCTGTGATCGATAATGAAATATATAGCACATATGTATCCCAGTGATCATATATGGATGTATAAGCACAAATAGCGATCCCTGTGATCATATAATGGATAGTATAATCACTATAGCGATCCCTGTGATCAATATGAATGTATCGCGACCTGTTAACCAAAAAGTATGTATAGCGCTATTGCGATCCCTGTGATCATATATGAATGTATAGCGATCCCTGCTGTGATCATATATGGATGTATAGCGATCTCTGGTGATCATATATGGATGTATAGCGATCCCTGCTGTGATCATATATGGATGTATAGCGATCTCTGGTGATCATATATGGATGTATAGCGATCCCTGGTGATCATATATGGATGTATAGTGATCTCTCGTGATCATATATGGATGTATAGCGATCTCTGGTGATCATATATGGATGTATAGCGATCCCCGGTGATCATATATGGATGTATAGCACTATAGCGATCCCTGGTGATCATATATGGATGTATAGCGATCCCTGTGATCAAATAGTGTGTATAGCCGATCCCTGTGAATCCCATATATGGAAGTATACACTATAGCGCACCCTTGTTGATCAATAAGGAGTATAGCACTATAGCGCTCCCTGTGATCATATATGGATGTATAGCACTATAGCGCTCCCTGTGATCATATATGGATGTATAGCACTATAGCGCTCCCTGTGATCATATATGGATGTATAGCACTATAGCGATCCCTGTGATCATATATGGATGTATAGAGCACTATAAGCTATACCCTGTGATCAAATGGATGTATACGATCTCTGTGATCATATTGGAATGTTATATGCACTATAGCGATCCCTGTGATCAACTAATGAGGAATGAATAGCACTATAGCGACCCTGTTATTCATATAAGGATGTATAGCACTATAGTGATCCCGGGTGATCATATATGGATGTATAGCACTATAGTGATCCCTGGTGATCATATATGGAATGTAAAGCACTAAATCGATCCCTGTGATCTCATATAATGGATGTATAGCACAAGTAGCGATCCCTGTGAATCATATATATGAGTATAGCGATCCCTGTGATCATATATGGATGTATAGCACTATAGCGATCCCTGTGATCATATATGGATGTATAGCACTATAGCGATCCCTGTGATCATATATGGATGTATAGCACTATAGCGATCCCTGTGATCATATATGGATGTATAGCGATCCCTGTGATCATATATGGATGTATAGCACTATAGCGATCTCTGGTGATCATATATGGATGTATAGCACTATAGAGATCTCTGGTGATCATATATGGATGTATAGCACTATAGCGATCTCTGGTGATCATATATGGAGTTTATAAGCACTATAGCAATCCCGTGATCAAATATGGATAAATATCGATTGCCTGTGATTCATATATGGATGTAGTAGCGTCCCTGGTGATCAATATATGGATGTATACAACAAGTACGATCTCTTGTGATCATAAAATGGACGTATAGTCTATCCCGCGTGATCATAATGGATGTAAAGCGATCTCCTGTGATCATATATGGATTGAATAGCACTATAGCGTCTCCTTGTGATCAAATAAGTATGTATAGCACAATAAGCGCACCTTGTGATCATTATGGATGTATAGCACTATAGCGATCCCTGTGATCATAAATGGATGTATAGCACTATAGTGATCCCTGTGATCATATATGGATGTATAGCGATCCCTGTGATCATATATGGATAAGAATAGCCTAACAGCGATCTCTGTGATCAATAATATAGCATTTACAGCGGGTCCGCACCTGTGCCGTCCGACCAGTCCGTAACCCTGGCAGCGCCACTTCTGCTCTACCCGCTGCATCTATAGGATCATATATGAGCGCACATTGGTGCATGTGGAAGCGCCCGCGCCCTGGCGTCAGGGGCACTTGTCTGTGTATCTCCTGCCTTTGTCTCTGTCTGCTTCACCTTTCTATATCTGGATATTATCTCCAGCCTTGTTCTTTTGTCCTTCCTCTGAAATCCCCTCCACTCCCTTTCCCCCTCCTCCCCCCCTAGACAGACACCAGCTAATTGCATTACTCCCCCATCTTTGTGCAGAGTGGTTAGCTGGTTAGCGAGTGGCGGTTGCCATGCAGGGGTTAATTCATCTCCCATTTCTACCTTCCCCCATTCTCTTCCCCTCTCTGACCTTTCTACTAATATCTTTCCTCTCTCTCCTCCCCACCCCCTTCTTATCTCTCCCTGGGGCTGTTTTCCCCTCTTCCTTCCCCTACCAGCCCCCCCCCCCCCCTCCCATTCTCATGCCTTGGTTTCTATTCCTGGTGCAGCTTTTCGGAGGAGCTGACCCCCTTCGCTTTTGCTGCCAAACCCGCAGTTTTCGTAGCAGGTGGGGGGGTAACGCCCAAAAAGTGTGGTTATAGTGGTGGGGGGTAGGCTGGGGACATGAAGCTCAAACATCACGCTTTTTTCCCCCGAAGCAATGCCCCCTTGGGACTGCCCTCCCGGGTGGTAAAAAGGGGTCTGCGGATAACCGCACCCTGCGAAAAAAACCAGGTCACCCATGCTGGACGGCACCGGCGCGCCAAGCACTGGGTGTCAGCAGCAAGAGAGTCTGCATTTATCTCCAAGCTCCTCAGCTGCGAGGGTGGCGGTTTATGGTGGCTGCAGGTAAAGGCGGGATAAATTTAAGCTGGTATAGAAAGGTTAAAGTCGTTGCGAGTATATGAGGGTATTAAAGTCCCGCTCGTGTATATTACGGTATTTCAGCTCAGGTATAACGTATAATGTCACTCAGGTATATGCGGTTATGTCAGCTGCGGGAATACAAAAGTCAGCTCATGTAAATACGGTATATGTCACTCAGGATTATGGGTTTTTACACTGCATGGTATAGACGGGGAAGTCACTTCAGGATATACGGTATATGTCGCTCAGGGTATAAAGGTATATTTTAGCCATTTAAAAATAATAATCAGCTGCATGGTAAGACGGTTTTTGTCACTGCAAAGTTAAAAGACGGTTATTCAGCTCCTGGGATATACGTTAAATTTAGCTCGGGTATACTAGGTTTTTGTCCCAGTGTATAATTTACTATATGTCCGCTCAGGAAATACGTAAATTTCACTCATGGATATACTATATTCACTCATGGTATATGCTATATTTAGCTCATGGTAAATAAAGGGTTTTTGTCACTCGGGGTTTTAACGATATGTCAGCTCAATTTTAATGACGGTTAAAAAATCACTGTTGGGATAACGTAATTCACTCGTGGTAAATACGGGATATTCAGCTCTGTATATTACGGATTTCACTGCAGGTAAAATGACGGTAAATGTCACTCTTATATAGGTTAGTCACTGCGGGAATGACGGGGGATTTACTCGTATATACTAATGCACTCATTTTAAAAGAGGGTATATTCGCTGCGGGGATACGGGGTTTTGTCACTCGGGTTGCGGGATTGTCAGCTCAATGTAATCGGTAATTCAAGTGGTTAAAAGCTTTTTAAATTCAGCTCATGGAAGCGGTAAAATGTCAGCTCATGGTATAATTATTGTCACTCAAATTATATAGGGGAATTCACTCTTATATGCGGTTATTCACTGGGGTATAACGTTAGTCAGCTCTGTATATACCTATAGCAGCTCATGGGATATGACTTTTAAATTTACTCATGATATGACGTATATGCACTCTGGTAATGACGGATATTCAATCATGGTTAGACGGATATTTTATTGGGGGTAATAAAGGAAAATGTAAGGGTGCATGTATTGACGGTAAATTCACTCAATGTATATGACTATATGTCAGCTCTGGATAGACGGATATGTTCACTATGGTTATGGGGTATAATTTTACCCAGTGGTATAGACTATAGTCACGCAAGGGATAATTTTTAAGTCACTGGTGGGATTACTTTATTCACTCAAAGGTATATTACGGTATTGGGCACCTTCAGGAAATGACTTTAAAAGTCAGCTGGGGATGGGTTTTTATGGGTTATGTCAGCTGCGTGGATAACAAATGTGCACTCGTGGGGATGAAACTCTGTATATTTCACTTTAATTTTAAAACAAAATTCAGCTGCTGGGAATTTACAGGTTTTTGTCACTCTGGATAACGGGATTTGTCAGCCAATGTAAAACGGGATATGCAGCTCTTTTAAAACGGGGATATTCAGCTCAAAGGGATATACTATTTTAGCTCTGGGAAATAGGGATATAATAAAATAAAACTATAATTACGCCAAATGACATTATTCAATTGGTATTTGACGGGAAATTAGCAGGTATATACGTAATTCACTCAATGGGATGGACGTATATTGGGCACTTTTGGGATATGACGTAAATGCTGTGGTATATAGGTATATGTCATCAATGGTATATTCGGATAATTCAGCCATGTAATTTACGATATGTCAGCTCAAAGGATATGACGTATAAAGTCAGCTCATATATATAAATATATTGCACTCAAGGTATATGACGGTATAAGTCAGGGTCAAAGGGAAATACGGGAAATGTTTAGCCCAATGGAAAATAAAGGTATATGTCCTCAAAATTTTTAAAAGCGGTATAATTTTTCAAGTTCATTGGGATTTTACTAAAATGTTCCAACCAAATATATGATATATGTCACTCAGGGTATATTACGGTTTAAAATTTACTGCGTGGGAAACGGGGCCGGTTTTATTTTCACCCCTTTAATAAACGGTATATGTCAGCCGGGGGGGATACACTTAAAATTTCAGCTTTAAGGTAAAACGGTTAAATTCCCCTGCAGGGGATACCACGTTTTATAAACAGTCAATTTGGATTGTACGGTATAATTTTTTGCCCGCTTGGGATAAAAATGTAAAGGGCGGGGGAGGGTGGCTTTATTTTCCACTTATAACTTACTGGGGGGTTCCCCCCCTAAACAAAATACCAATTTTTGAAAGTCACGTCCCCTTTAAATATTCCATTTAACACAAAATTCGGAGTGACCCCAATTTTTTACCCCTCTTTACTCCCTATTCCCTCTATCATCCCCCGCGACCCCCATATATCTGTATACCTCCCTCTGGACTCCATATAAACAATTAAAACCCCCCTCTGACTCCATATACAGAAAAAACCTCCCCCTAACTCCATAAATTCAGTTAAAACCTTCCCCCCCTCTTCCCCAAAAATTTAATATAACCCCCCCTGGGCTCCTATACAGTATATCCCCCCTCTGGAAACCCCCCCATAAAACCTTTTATCCTCCCTCGTGGCTCCATATCTCCGTATATCCTCCCTCTTTTTGGGCCCATTTTAAACAGAAAATTTCCCCCCCCTGGGCCCATAATCAGTAAAAATCCTCCCCCTTGGAACCCTTTCATATATCAGTATATCCTCCCTCTGGATCAAATATATCTGTATATTCTCCCTCTGGATCCCATATATCAGTATATCCTTCCTCTGGACCCCATATATCAGTATATCATCCCTCTGGACTCCATATATCAGTCTATCTTCCCTCTGGACTCCATATATCAGTCTATCCTCCCTCTGGACTGCATATATCGTTATATCCTCCCTCTGGACCCCATATATCAGTATATTCTCCCTCTGGACCCCATATATCAGTCTATCTTCCCTCTGGACCCCATATATCAGTATATCCTCCCTCTGGACCCCATATATCAGTATATCCTCCCTCTGGACGCCATATATCAGTCTATCTTCCCTCTGGACCCCATATATCAGTATATCCTCCCTCTGGATCCCATATATCAGTATATCCTCCCTCCCATATATCAGTATATCATCCCTCTGGACTCCATATATCAGTCTATCTTCCCTCTGGACTCCATATATCAGTATATCCCCCCTCTGGATCCCATATATCAGTATATCCTCCCTCTGGACTCCATATGTCGGTATATCCTCCCTATGGACTCCATATATCAGTATATCCACCCTCTGGACTCCATATATCAGTGTATCTCCCTCTGTGACTCCAATATATCAGTATATCCTCCCTCTGGATCCAAATATCTGTAATCTGCCTCTGGACTCCCATTATATCACTAGTATATCCCTCCTCTGGACTCCATATTTCAGTTATATCCTCCATCGGGGCACTCCATATATCAGTATAACCTCCCTCTGGAATCCATCTATCACTATATCCACACTCTGGAATCCATATATCAGTATATCCTCCCTCTGGACTCCATATATCAGTATATCATCCCTCTGGACTCCATATATCAGTCTGTCTTCCCTCTGGACTCCATATATCAGTGTATCCTCCCTCTGGACTCCATATATCAGTATATCCTCCCTCTGGACTCCATATATCAGTATATCCTCCCTCTGGACTCCATATATCAGTATATCCCCCCTCTGGACTCCATATATCAGTATATCCTCCCTCTGGATCCCATATATCAGTATATCCTCCCTCTGGATCCCATATATCAGTATATTCTCCCTCTGGATCCCATATATCAGTATATCCTCCCTCTGGACCCCATATATCAGTATATCATCCCTCTGGACTCCATATATCAGTCTGTCTTCCCTCTGGACTCCATATATCAGTCTATCCTCCCTCTGGACCCCATATATCAGTATATCCTCCCTCTGGACTCCATATATCAGTATATCCTCCCTCTGGGACTCATATTTCAGGTATATCCTCCTTTGGACGCGCTTTATCAGTATATCTTCCCTTGGGAACCCAGTATATCAGTATATCCTCCTCTGGTCCCCATATATCAGTATGTATCATCCTCTGGTCCCCATATGATCAGTATTTCCTCCCTCTGGACCCACATCTAATCAGTATTTCCTCCACTCTGGACTCCATATATCAGTGTATCCTCCCTCTGGACTGCATATATCAGTCTATCCTTCCTCTGAACTCCATATATCAGTCTATCCTCCCTCTGGACTCATATGGAGTCCAGAGGGAGGATATACTGATATTATGAGTCCAGAGGGAGGATAGACTGATATATGGAGTTCAGAGGAAGGATAGACTGATATATGCAGTCCAGAGGGAGGATACACTGATATATGGAGTCCAGAGGGGGATAACTGATTATGGGAGTCAAGAGGGAGGATATAACTGATATATGGGGTACTGGGGATGATATACTGATTATGGGGTCCAAGAGGGAGGTTATAATGATATATGGGGTCCAGAGGGAAGATAGACTGATATATGGCGTCCAAAGGGAGGATATACTGATATATGGAGTTCCAGAGGAGGATATACTTAAACTGATTTATGAGTCCGGGGAGGATTTATGATATAATTGGGGTCCAGAGGGAGGATAGGACTGATTTATGGAGTCCAGAGGGAAGACAGACTGATATATGGAGTCCAGAGGGATGATATACTGTATATTGGGGTCCAGAGGGAGGATATACTGATATATGGCGTCCAGAGGGAGGATATACTGATATATGGCGTCCAGAGGGAGGATATACTGATATATGGCGTTCAGTGGGAGGATATACTGATATATGGGAGTCCAGAGGGAGGATATACTGATATATGGGGAGGGAGGATATACTGATATATGGGATCCAGAGGGAGGATATACTGATATATGGGATCCAGAGGGAGGATATACTGATATATGGAGTCCAGAGGGAAGATATACTGATATATGGAGTCCAGAGGAAGGATATACGATTATATGGGGAGTCCAGAGGGAGGATATACTGATATTATATATCAGTCTATACTCCTCTGACCCATATATCAGGGTCTCTCCTCCTCGGGACTCCATATATTCAGTATATCCTCCCTCTGGACTCCATATATCAGTATATCCTCCCTCTGGACTCCATATATCAGTATATCCTCCCTCTGGACTCCATATATCAGTATATCCTCCCTCTGGACTCCATATATCAGTATATCCTCCCTCTGGACTCCATATATCAGTATATCCTCCCTCTGGACTCCATATATCAGTCTATCTTCCCTCTGGACCCCATATATCAGTATATCCTCCCTCTGGACCCCATATCTGTATATCCTCCCTCTGGACTCCATATATCACTATATCCTCCCTCTGGAAGACATATATCAGTATATCCTCCTTCTGGATCCCATATATCAGTATATCCTCCCTCCCATCTATCAGTATATCATCCCTCTGGACTCCATATATCAGTCTATCTTCCCTCTGGACTCCATAATTTGTATATCCTCCCTTGGGACCCCATATTTGTTTATTCCTACCTCTGGATCCATTTATCAATATATCCTACCTCTGGAACGCCATATATCAGTATATCCTCCCTCTGGATCCCATATATCAGTATATCCTCCCTCCCATATATCAGTATAGCCTCCCTCCCATATATCAGTATTTCCTCCCTCCCATATATCTGTTTATCCTCCCTCTGGACCCCATATATCAGTATATCCTCCCTCTGGACTCCATATATCAGTATATCCTCCCTATGGACTCGATATATCAGTATATCCTCCCTATGGACTCCATATATCAGTATATCCTCCCCCTGGACTTCCCATATTATCCAGTATATCCTTCCCTCTGGACTCCCATTGTTATCAGTATATAATCCTATGGAATCCCATATAATCAGTATAATCCTCCCTCTGAACTACCATATTCAGTATATCCTCCCTCTTTTGGGGACTTCCTTGTATAAGTATATCCATCCCTCTGGACCCATTATCAAGTATATCCTCCTCTGGGATCCATTTTTCTCAGTATATCCTCCCTCTGGACTCCCATATATCAGTATATCATCCCTCTGGAACTCATATACAGTATTCCTCACTTGACTTCATATATCCAGTCTATATCCCCTCTGGACTCCATATATCAGTATATCCACCCTCTGGACTCCCATATATCAGTATATCCTCCCTCTGGACTCCCATATATCAGTATATCATCCCTCTGGACTGATATTGATATGATATTTTGGTGCTCAGGAGGGTCCTCGCATCTATCGATGACCGTATATCATTGACTTGATCATACCTAGTACTGGCGACCAATAGGTGAAGTTGGACAATGCCCGTTAACCTGGAAATATAATTTTCAGCATCAAAAAAGAAATAAAAAAAGTAAATATTTAAAAAAAAAAAAAAACAAAAAAAAAAACTATATATATATATATACTTATATATATATTATTTATAATATATTAATGTAAATATATTATAATTATTATTATATTAATATCAATTATATGTAAATTGACCCCTGAGCCAATAATATGGATGCGACAAATGTCTGTAGCATTTAACCCCTTCCTCTCTGGGTGCATTCTGATGCCAGTTTGGGGACACACCTTTGGCTGCAGTAGGGGGTGGGGTGGGGTGGTGCAGGCTTTGCCCTTTGTTCTGCACTGGGTGTGGGGGGGGGTGGGGGGGGGGCACACCTGGAGGGAGGGGAGCAGGTCAGGAATTCTCAGGGTCAAAGGAGGATTTGTACCTCCAGGACTTGGAGAGGGGGAGGAGGGCCGGTGCCTGAACACCACATAATAAAGGCCTCATTCAGTCCTATTTAGGAGCAGATACTGGGGACATAATGTACTGCAGCCCCCCGCCCGCACGGAATGACCCTCCGACCACAGACATGAGGTGCTCTGATAGGGTTGGGTGTAAATGGGCGACTGCTCGCCCTGTGCAGGGTGTAAATGATCAGGGTTAGGTTACGCAGGGATGGATATAGATTTGCGGGGGTACGAGGGGTTTGGGAGACCAGGATGGGGTTACATGGTACCAAGTATACATGATGAGCACAAGGACTCGGTGTACAGGGGGCAGATCATCAGGACGGGGCCAGGCTGAGCCGGGAACATGTGCTAAGGACAGTCTGATGGGTGTATTGTGAGGACGTGATCACAAATTACTGAGCGATGGCTATACTGTGCCGAAATGGTCATGACCGCGTCATATGGTGCCGGGTGTAGATGGCTAAGACGAGTAACGCAGTGCCGGGTGTAGAGGGTGAGGACCAGTAACGCAGTGTCGGGTGTAGAGGGTCAGGACCAGTAACGCAGTGCCGGGTGTAGAGGGTCAGGACCAGTAACGCAGTGTCGGGTGTAGAGGGTCAGGACCAGTAACGCAGTGCCGGGTGTAGAGGGTGAGGACCAGTAACACAGTGCCGGGTGTAGAGGGTGAGGACCAGTAACACAGTGCCGGGTGTAGAGGGTCAGGACCAGTACTGCAGTGCCGGGTGTAGAGGGTCAGGACCAGTAACGCAGTGGCGGGTGCAGAGGGTCAGGACCAGTAACGCAGTGCTGGGTGTAGAGGGTGAGTACCAGTAACACAGTGCCGGGTGTAGAGGGTCAGGACCAGTAACACAGTGCCGGGTGTAGAGGGTGAGAACCAGTAACACAGTGTGGGTGAAGGGGAAACCCGGAACACAGTGCCCCGGGTGTAGAAGGGAGAAACCCGTAACGCAGTGTGGGTGAGAGGGTCAGGGCCGTAACACGTGCCGGGGGTAGAGGGTCGGGCCCGTAAAAACAGTGCCGGGGGGGAGAGGGTCAGAAATAAACGCAGTGTCGGGTGCAGAGGGTCAGGACCCTAAAAACAGTGCCGGGGTAGAGGGTCGGCCAGTAAACCCGTGCCGGGTTTTAGAGGGTGAGGACCTGTAAAAAGTGCCGGGGTAGAGGGTGAAACCCGTAAAAGCAGTGCCCGGGGGGTAGAGGGTGAGAACCCGAACCCGTCTGGGTGTAGAGGGCAGGGCCCAAAAGCATGCCGGGGTTTTTAGGGGTCGACCAGAACGCATGTTGGGGTAGAGGGCAGGACCAGTACTGCGTCGGGGTAGAGGGTGGGACCCCTAACGCAGTGCCGGGTGTAGGGGGAGGACCGTAAAACAGTGTCGGTGTAGAAGGGTGAGGACCCCGTAACGCGGGGCCCGGGGGAGAGTGTGAGAACCCGTAACCAGTGGGGTGTAGGGGTGAGGGCCATAAGCAGTGCCGGGTGTGAGGGGGAGGACCGTAAAAGCAGTGTGGGTAAGGTTCGGACCAGGGACGCGTGTCAGGTTTTAGAGGGTAGGGGCCGTAAGCATGTGGGGGAGAGGGCAGGACCATAACACGTGCCGGGGGTGAGGGTCAGGCCCGTAACGCAGTGTCGGGTGTAAGGGTCAGGCCAGAATGATGTGGGTGTAAGGGGCAGGCCAGTAACGCAGTGTCGGGGTAGGGGGGGAGGACAAAAAGGTGCCAGGTGTGGGGGTGAGGCCCTGAAACCCCGTCCCGGGGTTTTAGAGGGTGAGGACCAGAACGCAGTCCCGGGTGAAAAGGGGCAGGCCCAGTAACACAGTGCCGGGTGTAGAGGGTCAGGACCAGTAACCCAGTGTCTGGTGTAGAGGGTGAGGACCAGTAACGCAGTGCCGGGTGTAGAGGGTGAGGACCAGTAACGCAGTGTCGGGTGTAGAGGGTCAGGACCAGTAACGCAGTGTCGGTTGTAGAGGGTCAGGACCAGTAACGCAGTGTCGGGTGTAGAGGTCGGGGACCATACGCAGTGCCGGGGGGTTGGGGTCAGGACCAGTAACGCAGTGCCGGGTGTAGAGGGTCAGGACCAGTAACGCAGTGTTGGGTGTGAGGGTCGACCAGAACCGTGCCGGGGTGTAAGGGTGGCCCAGTAACACAGTGCCGGGTGTAGAGGGTCAGGACCAGTAACACAGTGTCGGGTGTAGAGGGTGAGAACCAGTAACACAGTGCCGGGTGTAGAAGGTGAGAACCAGTAACGCAGTGTCGGGTGTAGAGGGTCAGGACCAGTAACGCAGTGCCGGGTGTAGAGGGTCAGGACCACAAACGCAGTGCCGGGTTGGGGGGTCGGGACCGTAAGCAGTGCGGGTGTAAGGGTAGAACCATAACGCAGCGCTGGGTGTAGAGGGTGAGAACCAGTAACGCAGTGCCGGGTGTAGAGGGTCAGGACCAGTAACGCAGTGCCGGGTGTAGAGGGTCAGGACCAGTACTGCAGTGCCGGGTGTAGAGTGTGAGAACCAGTAACGCAGTGCCGGGTGTAGAGTGTGAGAACCAGTAAAGCAGTGTTGGGTGTAGAGGGTCAGAACCAGTAAAGCAGTGCTGGGTGTAGAGGGTCAGGACCAGTAACGCAGTGCCGGGGAGGGGGTTTCAGAACCTTAACACAGTCCCGGGTGTAGGGGGTCAGGCCAGAACGCGTGCCGGGTGTAGAGGGCGGGACCAGTAACGCAGGTCGGTGTAGAGGGTCAAACCAGAAAACACAGTCCCCGGGTTAGAGGGTAAAACCCAGAAAGCAGTGCTAGGTGTAGAGGGTCAGGACCAGTAATGCAGTGCCGGGTGTAGAGGGTCAGGACCAGTAACACAGTGCCGGGTGTAGAGGGTGAGGGTGAATATCCTGTACACAGCAGCCGCTCTGGCACTGTAGGGGTGAGCGCAGGTAGTCGTCCTTCCAGTATGGAGACGTGAGGGGACAGAGAAGAGGAACTCGCCCCCACCCACCTGCCCTCGGTCTTTTTTTAGGGTGCTAGAAAAGGGAAGGCCGTGTTTCTGTTAGACCATGTAGATAAAAACACCGGGGCCTGCAAAGCCCTAAAGAGGAACAGTCTATTCCGATTCTGCCCCCTCCCCTGCTTACCCGTCCCCGGGAAAACGGAACTTCATAAAACAGGGAATAGAGCGTCAGCTCTTGTGCCAAAACCTGTGTTCTAATGTTATGAGAGGTGTGTGCACATACCGCAGCAGGTATCTCCGCTCATTTACCTGAATGGGCCCTTGTTTAACTCTATATATCGCCCACAGCGGCCTGGGCGCAGCGTTCTTCAGCGATGACATGAGACCGTCCGGAGGTTCTAGGGCCGGAGACGGGGGGATCTGCAGCGGCTGTGATCGCGCACGGCTCGTCTTCATCCAATGACTCCTGCAAACACAGAAATCAGCTTGGTTCATATCACTGAACTCTATACATATAACAAGTCGGGGATCACATCTGCGCCAGATCCGTTTTATGGTGGACCCCATTAAAGGGGTGCTCCCACCTTACACTCTGATGGCCTATAGCTAGGATAGGTGACTTCACAGCTGTAGCTCACAAACGGGCAGCCCAAACACAGCCTGGTGGTGACATGTCTTCATTTGGGTTTAAATGATTAGTGCATCGCCTCGTGACTTGGACACATAATCAGTGGGGGACATCGGGTCATTGACTTCAGGAGGTGGGAATAGTTTTTTTTACTTTATATTATGTCTCAAAGAATCTTGGACTTCCCCTTTAAGAGCTCTATGCATACAGTGTTATTATTCAATTAAATGTAGAACTGTCTGCATTGAGCTCCTAGGCTCCCCCTAGAGGCGCCTGCAGGCAGACATTATGTTAACCTTCTAAGAAAAGCGATTGAGATTGATATTAAAGGGGTGTTCCCACCATGATCGATAAGCAAGCCCTCAAAGTCTGATAAATACCTCTGGGGGCCCCCCCCTATTCAGAATGGGTCCCGAAAATCTACTCAAAGGAGAAATGGTCACAACTCTCCATTTGCTCCTGGGGTTTCCCCTACAGGGGGGCGCGTGTTCTCCATCTGTTCTATGGGATTTCCCCGTACGGGGACGCTGTGTTCTCCCGTCGTTCTATGGGAGTTTTGAGTACAACCGAACATTCCAACCCGTACTGGGGAAATCTCATAAAAGATGGGGAAAAACCCCGTTCCCCTGTCTGGGAAATCCAAAAGAAAAAAGAATGGAGAAACACAGCGCTCCCCCCGTACCGGGAAACCCCCTAGAAACGAATGGGAAAACGTGTTTTCCCCCGTATGGGGGGAATCCCCTAGAACAATGGAGAACAAGCGCCCCCTGTACTGGAAACTTCCATAAACAGAATGGAGAAACAGCGCTCCCCCTTTTACTGGGGAACCCCATGATCAAAAACAGAACACAGCGTCCCTGACTGGAATCCCATAGACAAAAAATGGAAAACACAGTTCTCTCCTGCACTAGGAATCCCAAGAACAAAAGGGAACAGCCCCGTGTACTGGGTTTTTCCTAGAGGGGAATGGGAAAAACAGCGCTCCCCGTACTGGAAAACCCCCTAGAACAAATGGAGGAACAGAGTGCTCCCCTTATGGGAAACTCCAATGAACAGGATAGAGAACAACGCCCTTGTACAGGGAACTCCCCATAAAAGAATGGAAACACGGCTCCCCTTCCAGGAACCCCATAAACAGAATGGAGAGCCAGCGCCCCCCTGTACTGGGAACCCCCCATAGAACAAAGGGAAAACACAGCGCTCTCCTTATGGGAACTCCCATAAAAACAAAAAATGGAAACACAGTGCTCCCCTGTACTGGGAACTCCCATAGAACAGATTGGAGAACCGGGCCCCCTGTACGGGGAAAACCCCCATAGAACAAATGGAGAATAAAGCGCTCCCCTGTACGGGAAATCCAATAGAACAAAAATGGAGAAAAAGCGTCCCCGTACGGGAACCTCCCATAGAACAAAATGGAGAACGAAACGTCCCCTTTAGGGGAACTCCCATAAACAGAAGGGAGAACACAGCGCTCCCCTTTACTGGGAATCCCATAAAAAAAATGGAGAACAAGGTCCCCGTAGGGAACTCCAAGAAAGTTTGGGAGAAACAGCGCCCCCCCTGACTGGGAACCCCCCAAAACAAAGGGAACAAGCGCCCCCCTGACGGGAACTCCAAAAAACAGAATGGAGAACACAGCGCTCTCCTGTCGGGAACCCATAGAAACAGAAGGGAGAACAAGCGTTCTCTGTACGGGGAAAACTCCCAAGAACAAATGGAGAACACAGGTTTCCCCTGTAGGGAATCCCATGAACAAATGGAAAAAAACCAGCGCTTCCCTTACGGGGAACTCCCATAGAAAGAATGGAAATTTGGCGTGTGCCCCAGTTTCCTTCTGAGCCGACACCTTCAGGGGCCCATTCCTGAGATGGTTGCAGGGCCCAGAGGTGGAACCTGCACTTAACAGACTTTGATGGCATGTCCTATCTATATACCTAAAGTGGTCAGCCCATATTGACTACTCCATAGACATACACTGTAGTGTCAGAGGAGCATGCATTCAATGCCAATAGGGAGGAGAATAAGTGCCACTTTGAGGGCAAATTTGGACTGTAAGCTCTTTGTGTCAAGGACCAAATACATTGTCAGAATATTAAGGAGGACCGAGATCTCTCCTGACCGGTCTGTGTCAGTAAATCCTTGTGTTCCCCCCGTATAGAAAAAACCGGAGCCTCTTTTCTTTTATCTCGTGCTGTTCCCCTGTTACCTCCCGGAAATGTAGACTGAATCGTCAGCTGGGGTGACATTCAGTTTTAGGGGGGGTGCCCTGCCCACACTGACTGTCTGCACTGATTGGACAATGTCGGACTACGCAGGGACACCGCCTCTACTGGCAACACCCAGCTGACTGACTAGTAACGAATTTGTAGGAGGAATAACAGAGGAACTACACAAGATAGAGATCTAAGGGAAAATGCTGTCAGACTCGGCAGGGACACGCCCCTCTGACAACTGGAATAGCCACACCCAGCTGACAGATTCACATATATTTCCAGGAGGGTTG
>JAODAL010020811.1:0-68565 GCA_025379985.1 Phyllomedusa bahiana
TTAAACCTTTCCCACACTGCTGTTTGGTTGTGCTGCAACCTCTCTTTTCAGGAGCAAGGTTGCTTAGGAGAAACAATAAGATCTTGAAAGTCAGTGAGAGACGAAGACAAAAAGTGGATTGATAGCCTCTAGAACTGAGTAGGCACCAATATATTTGGGAGTCAACTTGCCAGAGGGAGCCTTTAGTCTCATATTTTTGGTGACAAGCAAACCCAGGCCCTGCAGTGCATCCCTTATCGGACTTGGATTTCGTCAGATTCTTTTTTCTTTTTATAAACAATTTTATTGACACCGCAGAAATATACAGGAATACAATATATCAAATTAAATACTGGTCAGTGTCCATTTTTGCAAAAGCACCCCCAACAACAATAAACAAACAACCCTCCACCCCCACCCCATTGCACATACAGTCTTAGATTTAACAATTTTGTCCCTGAGTTACTTTAAAATACGGTTCTCGGTCGCCTCAGAAGATCCTCTCACCAATCTAAAGTTTACCCCTCAATCTACTCTGAGCGGGCCCAGGTCGTGTGCCAAAACTTTGTGTAGGTACCACATCATGTCTTTAAAAGGGAATACTACCTCTTTTATTTCCTGAGGTGTCAGGAATTTTTCAATAAAAATTCTCCATTTACGGAAAAATTCCTTGACCCGTTGCTCTTTATTATTCTCCACCTCCCGTTTATCCAACAGGAGAAAATGTTTAACCATCGATATCACCATTTCAATGGAGGGGATATCTCTGTCAAGCCACCGCTTCAGTAGACACCTTTTTGCAACAAAAAGGAAAATATGAGCCAAAGTTGAAATTTTTGTTTCAGTCTGATCTATATGAAACAGCATAAGATAAGGAGATAGATCCACCTCCAAATCTAGATGAGTAAGAAGTAAATTCAGTAATTGCTCCCAAAAGTCCTGTGATTTTGGGCAGGCCCACATGCCATGATATAAATCCGCACCCGGCAGATGGCATTTAGGACATGCCACCAGTCTATCTGGAGCACTCGGGTGAGGAGGTACAACAAACGCATATATCGCATGGTGTAATAGTTTAAATTGGGATTCTCTCCAGTTTTCACATGGAATAATTTTCCGTATTAGCACCCATCCATCTAATATCTGGCCTGGCAATTCAGGATCCCCTAATCTGCGCGCCCACCGTGCAAATATTTTAGGTTGGTTTCCATCCCCGAGATATTCCCTGAGAGTCTTATACAAAAAGGACAAGGAATTTTTGCGTGGAGATACCCCTATAAAGGTATAGAACCTATTTGGCTGAAATTCTTTCATATAATTCTTCAAACGGTTTCACAAAAAACCCAGGACCTGAGCATAACCTAAATAGCAACCTCCCGGAGCCCCTAGTTTAGACACAACTTCCTGGCAAGATAAAAAACGTTTTTCCGACTGATGGAAGAGGTGACTAACTGTTGTAATCCCCACATTACGCCATCTCCTAAATTCCAGATAAATTCTGGATGGCCCCATAGAAACAAGTGTTTAGAACAGAGAAAGGAGAGCCCCATCAATTGTCTAACCGCCTTCCACGCAGCCACTGTATCCTTTATGACCAAAGAGCTCCTCACGTACAGAGGGATATTAGAGTACTTGGTACTGTATGTAATAAACTATTTAAACACCAGGGCTTCACTAGATTGGATTCAAGAGACAGATTGGAGAAAAAGTTTGACTTCTGAATCCAATCTATGCTGTGCCGTAACAGACATGCAAGATTGTAGGTTCTAATATCCGGGAACGCCAATCCCCCCGGTCCTTAGGAAGCATTAATGTCTTCAACGCTATCCTATGGCGTTTATGAGCCCATATAAACGAGGAGAAAAGTCTATTGAGTTTACGGACATCCGTATGTTTGAGCAATAAAGGGATAGTCTGCATAAGATATAGAACTTTGGGAAGACTAATCATTTTCACTAAATTTATCCGGCCTGACAAAGATAGAGGCAAATTATTCCACTTCCCTAACTCAGACTCAATTTTAAGGTGATGGGGCAGTAATTTAGTACATATATAGATTCGGGACGTTTTCCAATATGAATCCCTAAATATTTTATGCTAGTCGTGACCAGTTTAGCCGGAAACTTGTGATGAACCGCCAATTGAGCCAAAACCCCTTTCGGTGAAATATCCAGTATCTCACACTTAGAGACATTCACATGAAGGCCAGAGGATTTCCCAAATTTCCGGATAAGATCAAAAATTAGGTCTATTTCCTTAACTGGATCTGACATGAACATCAAAATATCATCAGCAAATAACGCTGTTTTTATGCGCATATCACCGATCTTGATTCCTAATATATGCCTGTCCTGCTCAATTGCCCTAACCAGAGGTTCTATCGAGAGGTTGAACAACATTGGGGAAAGTGGGCAGCCCTGACGCATGCCCTTTTGGAGATCAAAAGCCGATGACAAGAAACCTGGGGTGCAGATTCTAGCCTTAGGCAAGCTGTACAAAGATCGCAGGAAGACCGTAAAAGCTCCTGAAAAGCCCATAGAATCAAGCACCCTGTATAGCCATTCCCACGATACATGATCAAAGGCCTTCTCAGCGTCGATAGTCATAATTGCCGGAGATGGATACAGCTGCGGATTCATTTTTATCGCATCTAATACCGAGAGCACCCTGCGAATATTTGTAACAGCCGACCTGCCCTGTACAAAGCCTACCTGCAGTGGTGAAATAAGGTTAGGCAACAGGGCAGCTAGTCTGTCGGCCATGATCTTCGAGACAAGCTTCAGATCAACATTAATCAGAGATATAGGTCTATAGGAGGCCGCTAGAGAGAGATCTTTGTCAGGTTTTGGTAATAATTTAATATATGCGGTATTCATAAGTTCAGGGATGGTTTCTCCCTCTAAATACCCCTTTTATAGAGTTAGCAGATCTCGGGCAATTTGCTCACTTAATATTTTATAGAATTCACCGGTGTAGCCGTCGGGGCCAGATGCCTTATTATTCTTTAACGATTTAATCGCAGATTTTAACTCTTCTAGGGTAACCGATGAATTCAGGTGTTCCTTATCAGATTCTGACAAAGTCGGTAATTTTAAATCATGCAAAACAAAATCAGATTCCGGTTTGTTTTGTCTGTTTTCAGTATAAAGATCTTTATAAAATGCCCTAAAAATTTCGTTTATATCCCTCAGATGAGAATGAAGGAGGCCTGTTGCATCCCTTAAAGGAGTAGGGTGGATCGGACCTCTCTGGCCCCGGGCAAGATTTGCCAGTAATTTGCCACATTTGTTCCCATAAAAGGAATAGTTTGGCCTCTTTAACAGAAGTCTCAACAGCCTCCTTTCTTTCCAGCCAGCTCTCATAATTTTCCTTAGCTGCATGCCAGGCTCGTTTAGTCATTGGGTTGACATTCCCTTGTAAAGCTGTGTACGCAATCCTCAGAGCTGAACTAAAGTATTCCATCTTTTGCCTAATCTCCTTTTTGATTTTGGTGACATGTGATATTATACACCCTCTCAATACCGCCTTCGCTGTATCCCATAAAAGTTGCGGGGTACTTGCATGTTCTGCGTTCAATGTCCTAAATTCGACCCACCAGCCCTGCAACATGAGCCTAAAGTCCTCCTTATCCACCAAGTAAGTCGGGAATCTCCAGATAAACTCGTTTCCTCTTGGGAAAGTGTCTCTTAGAACTAGTAACACTGGGCGTGGTCGGAATTGGGATGTCCCCTATCTCAGAATCTTGTACTCAGGCTCTCATGGAAGCAGAAACTAAGCCATAGTCGATGCGAGACCAAGAGTTATGAACAGGAGAGTAAAAAGTATACTCCCTCCCTTCAGGATGTAATGATCTCCATGCATCAACCAGGCCCGTCTGCTCCATAAACATTTCCAGTGTCTGGTTGTGTCGCATCTGCCCTATTCCATTTGTACTAGATCGTCTGCGGTCTTCCCTGGCATTTAAAACCACATTGAGGTCCCCCCCTACCACCTTCAATTCGGTAGTGTCCGTCATGATCCTGCTAGCCAAATCACTAAAGAAGCCAGTTTGTCTATCATTTGGACCATAGATATTATAGACTCTTATGGACTCTGAATGATTTGCCAAAGTAACTTTATATTCCCTGCCTTCTACATCCCTACTTTGGTCCACCACCTTGTATTGCAGATTTTTATGTAATAATGTTATTACTCCCGCTTTGGATTGTTTAGCTGGGGATCCCAAGACCTCTCCTACCCATAGTTTCCTCATCCTGAAGAAGTCGGCCTCCTCCAGGTGTGTCTCCTGGAGCAGGGCAATGTCCGCCTTCAAGCGCTTTAGATGTCTTAGTACCATCATTCTTTTGTGAGGCGACCGGAGACCTTTCACGTTCCATGTGACAATACGCATAATGGATTTGACCTAAATATTTCACTTGACTGTAGTGCAAACCCCGAACATCCCCTAAGGAACTGAAACTGTAAACCTGCTGGATAGAAAGATTTAACCCAACTGTCCTGTAACATGAAAAATGCACATCTTAGACTAAAGACGGGAGTGTCCCCGTCTCCTAAGAATAAAGTGCCATTGAACTTCCTTTTTTCCGCCATGTCAAGCAAATCCTGCCATAGAATACGCCACATGGTGCCCCCTTCCCCCCCTCCACCCCACGCCTTCATCAAAGATGTTTGGTTTCAGGCCCATGCACCATGTGCGCCTTATTAAAAATAAGTCCTAACGAGCTGAACAATTTAGAACAAACCAGATCAAAACAAAATTAGTCAGACCCCAGATATTAGTCTGGCTAAACAGTCAACATCTTGGCACCCAAGAAACAATGCACCTCCAGAAGTCAACAGGTTGCATAAAATAGGTTAAAAACATAACCCCATATCAAGTATACATCCAGGACTATCAGTGACTAACACCGCATAACCGCTGCAAAGTATCAAGTGACACTAGAAGCATCTCTCCTTTGTCTCTTATCCCGACCTCGGAGCTCCACAGACTCTCGGACCAGGAAACCTTTGCGGCGTTGACCATCAGTCAAGATCACTTGCAGTCCCAGGCCTTCCACAGCAGACTGCGGATCCTGGAAGAAAAGAGGGGGGCCATCCGCCTGGAAAACCTTCAGTGTCGCCGGATAAAGTAGAGCAAATTTCTTTTTCGAGTTATGTAATTCGGAACAGATTGCTGAGAAAGCTCTTCTTCTTCTGGTCACTTCCGCGGAAAAGTCAGCAAACAATAATATCCTGCAGCCGTGTAATTCGATCCCGGAGCTTTTTGATCTATATGCTGCCAAAATCTCCGCCTTGTCCGAGTAGTCCAAGTATTTACAAATTGCCGGTCTTGGTCTCTCTATCTTCCTCCCGTCTGGGTCAGCAGCCTCTTTTCTCCGTTCGGGACCCAAGCGGTGGGCCCTTTCAACTTTACATTTCCTGAGAATCCCTAAACATTGTGGAATCTCGTTTTTACAAAGATTGGTCAGGGCGGAAATGGACAAAGTCTCAGGGACACCTATTAATTTCAGATTACTTCTTCTGGACCGGTTCTCTAAATCGTCACATTTCTCCCACAGCTTCTGGTTGTCTTTGGCCATTTCTTGGAGCTGGAACTGCAAGTCCTCTACATCTTTCTCAGTGCTGAGGATTCTTTCTTCAGCATCATCTAACCTCTCGTCGTGCTGGTCTACAGCTCCTTGTAGTTCTTTCAGTGTTGTTCCCACCATCCCAGTCAAAGAAGCTTGCAGGTCTGGCGTAATGACCTTAGCCACTTCCAATGCTATTGATTTTAAATCTGTGATGCTGAATCTTGAGGACATGAACTCATCAGGATCTTGGGCCACCATGGCAGAGCTGTCTGAAAGCTGGGACTTGCTATTCTCTCTTTGGTCACTAGATGTCGCTGTTTCTCCCTTTTGGCTCTTAACAGCACTCCTTGTACTAGAGGCCATTTTCAAAAGATATTTGTCCATTTATGGAGAAGGAATCCAAATGTCTTTTGTCTCAGGAGATTAGAATGTATGAGCCTCAGATGCTGTATATTTTCTTATTTTTAGAGATATTGTAAGCCTGTAACTTGCTAGTCACACCGTCATGCAAAAGCTTGAAATAAATTATAGCACACTGTAGTTCTGTGTCTAGACAGCGCTGACTTGTCAGGTTGTTAAGTATCCACTGTACTTATTCCAGGCTTATATTGAGCCAGGGATCAGAGATGTGTTCAAATATGGCGCATGGGAGCAGCCATCAGCCCGTTGCTGCTGCCCTACTGTTGCTGCAGCTGTACAATAAACATGTCCCTAGGTGGTCAGTGGCTTTGTGCTGGGCGGATTAGGGGCATTGTGTGCTCAGCCCTCTCTTTATGCTGCCCGAGCTGCTGGTATGGGCCGTACTGCACCTGTGGGTTTCCTCAAGATGGCGAGCGCCATGCGGCCGCCAGCTGCCCGCCGCTCTGCACCTTCTTACCCGGGTGTCCACAGGGTCACTGCGCTCCCGACCGCCGCCGCTATCGTCGCGGCATCCTCCGGCAGCAGCCCGGACCGCTCCTGGTCAGTATGCCCCTGGCAGGCGGCTGTGAGGCGCGAGGGGAGTCGGAGCTTCCGTTACTTGCGGCTCACCATCGCGGCGCCGGAACCGGAACGGGATTTCGTCAGATTCAACTGAACCTGGGCCTAGGCTGTGCACAGTTTTTCCAATTCAATCTCTACCTTATGAGAGGCAGAAGAAGAGAGAGAACCAAATCGTGGGTGAAAGTCATAATTACAGAAAGTGTTAAACAATGATCAAGACACTTCAGGCTGCATTTCATCAACCTTTTCCCAATCGATCACAGGGTTGTGAATCTGTAACAATGTAGACCCACACTGTATCAGTGGGTAGCTTATGAAGTACAAAAAAGCAAATTAAATCAGAATGCAAGGCCCCTACTTTTAATAGCTCCTTGACCCCCACTAATTGCAGCGAACACTCAGCGGTTACAGTGCGGGATGGTGCCAGCGCCATCCCACACTACTTAACCCCATAGACGCCGTGGCAAATATGGCCACGGCGTCTAAATCAATGAGATTGGGGTGCCGTGGCAAAATCACGGGGCCCAGATCGCTTAATATGGCAGCTGGAAGTCATGTGAAGGCTTCCATCGCCACCATGTTTTCTGTTTTACTACTTCCTGCTACAGGCAGGAAATAGTGAAACCGCCATCTTTGTACACTCTAATGCATTGTCTGTAAAATGCATTAGGCTGTATAAATGATTGAGACTCCTAGTGGTGAAGCACTCTAGGAGGACTCAATGTTAAAGCAAAAAAAAATGTTTTAAAGTGTAAAAAAAATGTAATGTTCAAATCACCGCCCTTTTGCCATTTTACAAATAAAAACATAAAATAATAAAAAAAAGTTGCACATATTTGGTATTTTTACATCCGAATAAGTCTGATGTATTAAAGTAAAACATAATTTGTCCCGTATGCTGAAGACCATAGAAGAAAAAATTTCCAAACGCCAAAATTGCGTGTTTTTTGGTCTTTTCACGTTCCCTATAAATTGGAATACATTTAATAATAAAAGACCTATGTATTCCAAACTGGTACCAACAAAAAGTACACTTCAGCCCGCAAAAAATGCACCCTCACTCAAGTTCGTAGGTGTTGGTACAAAAAATTTATTGGTCACAGAAAATGGCGCGGCCACGCAAATTTAAAAAATAGAAAATGTTTGGAATTTTTTTACATTACCAAAATATAATGAAAACCATACATGTTTGGTATTGTCGATATCATATCAACCTGTAGAATACAGATAATACATCATTTTTACCGAAATTTGAACGGCATAAAAGCAAAACACGTAGCATAATGGGTTCTGCAAAGTTCCACACCCCCCTCCCAGTAGTGAACTGGGGTCTGTTGCTCTGATAGCATCCTATATAGGATGCTATCAGAACAAGGTGCCGGTGGCAGTCGGTAGCTTCAGGACAGCGTCTCTTGATGCTGCACTGATGCCGCTTTCAGTGCAGAGAGCCTCCTGCAGCAGTTCAGCTGTGGGAGGTTCACCATCTCTGCCTAGGCGTGCAGGAGATGCCTGTTATTTTCTGGACTCTACCACATGAACCAGGAGCGTTCACAAGTTTGCTTTTTAGATGCCATAATCAATTGTCTGGTGTCTTATTTGAAAACTACAGCATATAAACAAATCCTAAATGTTCTGTGTCTAGGTATTGCAGTTAGGGTGAATTCACATGGCTTATTTCAGTCGTATATGCCTGCTGAGAAGTATCTGCTGGCCAGCGCATACTTCTAAAGCGCCCTGTGTCAGCCCTCATTCACTTTTGTTTTTGCCAGGAGAATAAGTTTTAAAATCATAGCACTCAATGGGTGCTATGATGTTACCGTAATTGTGGGCCGTATTTTGGACACATTGCAGCGCAATCATGTCCCAAAGTACGGCAGTGTGAACATACCCTTACATGCTAGTGTTTAATGAACTGTGGGACAACAAACTATTTAATTGTGCAATTTTGTATATTGTATACATTTATTTTTCTATTAACATTATAAGTGCAAGGAACCAACTAATGATATGAAGTCGTCATTCAGGAAAGGTCCTTCATTCCAGCCCTGCCTGCAGCCTACTTGTAGATATTTATTTTATCAATTATCCTGTTCAGCTGAAAGGAAGACGGAAGCTTATTAGAAGTTGGAAGGAAGTCCAAAATTTACAAGTGATTAAGCTATAACAATGAGCATAATGTTGACATAATGATTCTTCTGATGAGGTCAGGGGAGGAAGCTGCAGTGTTAGTGATTGCAGCATAATTTTTATACAGTCAGATGCTAAAAGTAGAAAAAATTAAATTAACTTTAAGGCTGAATTCACAAATTGCATTTTTTTGCATTTTTGCCGTGTTTCTCAACTGCATGTAAAATGCATAAAAAAAATAATTTTCAAGAAAACGTTTTTTTAAAAAAGCAGGTGATTTTGTGACTGATTCTAATTTAAGACAGATGAAATTAGGGGCTGTTCACACGGCTTATTCTGAGACTGATTCCAGCCATACTGCGCGCCGTATTTGCGCTGCAGTACGGCTGGAATCTGTCCCAGTCATTACGGGAATCCACAGTTCTCATAGAGAACTATGGATTCCGTCTCCTCTACTCGCTCGGCGAATCCGCCGGGCTGGGAGAAAGTGACATGCACATTATTTACGGCGTGTACACGCCGTGAATAATGAGCGTCTAAGGGGTCGGCGAGCTAACGGCCCGCCGCCCCGCCCCCGCTGCACGGCTGCCAGGGTAATTCCGGGCGAAATCTGTCCCTGCAATTACGTCGGCAATAAGCCGTGTGAACCATGCCTTAGGGTCAACAAAGAACTGCATTAATTTTTTTAACATGCGTCTTTTAATCGCTTATGTCTTTGCCTTTGTGCGTTTATCAACTGCAACATCTGAAATTATGCTTAACAAACCAAAATCTAGAATGTTAGAGAAGAATGAGAAGCTGTGTGTAAGCTTATAGCCATTAAAGAGGTATTTACAGCTAAGACATGTATGGCCCATCAACAGGATATGTCCTAAATATCTGATGGGTGCAGGTCCCAGCAGTGAGACCCGCATCTATCATGAGAAAGGGGGTTGTCTTATGTCCCCTCATTGTCTGTGTTACACCTGCACAGAACAGAGAGGTGGCCATGGTTCCCTCTGTTCACCGCACTAAGACTTCCGAACACTCATATCCTTTTAATATACCATGAATGCCAGAGATGGAAATACCCTGCGTGTTTGGATCCGTGTTGGATGCAGCAGGATCGCACCCTATACTTTACTATAGGGCTCCTGCTGCGTCTTTCAGGCCAAGAATTGACTTGACAATTCTTGGGACGGATCCTCAAGACGCAATGTAAACACGTATCGGCGATCACTCGTCTGAACGCCGATCCGTGTTTTACATTGCAAGCAGTGTATAATCACACTGCTCATTATTAGATGCATGTTTGGATCCGTGTAGACAGACCCAGACATGCATCTAAAAGCGTATGTTCATACGGATCCAAAACGCCGTGAGTCAGAGACAAGTCTAGGTACACATATGACTTTTTATATATACAAATGTATATTTGTCCAGCAAGACAAAAGAACAAAAATCTTTCCACAACAGATGTTCTGATATCTGTTCCTATTTAACCCCTTCTTGACAGACGGTAATAATATGGCTCTAAGTTTTTTTCCTCCTTGCCTTCTGAAAGCCATAACAATTTTATTTTTCCACCCACATAGACATATGAGGCTTTTATTTTGCGGAACAAGATGTACTTTCTCATGGTATTATTTATATTACCATAGAATATACTGAGAAACCGCAAAGAAATTCTAAGTGGGGCAAAATGTGAAAAAACGTACTTGCGCCATGTTTGTGGGTGTTTTGCTTTTACGGCATTAAATCTTTGGTAAAAATGTGTTAAATGTATTTCACAGGTTGATATGCACCCGGTAATACCAAACATGTAGGGTTACCTTAAAAAAATTCCAAACATTTTCTATTTTTGAAATTCGCGCAGCAGCAAATTTTTGTACTTATACCTACGGACTTTTTTTGCGGGCTGAAGTGTACTTTTTATTGCTCCAGTTTGGAGTACATGTGACTTTTTAGATTAAATGTATTCCAATTTTTATGGGATGTGAAATGACCACAAAACCGCAATTTTGCCGTTTGGAATTTTTTTTCATCTATGGTTTTCAATGTATGGGATAAATTAGGGTATATTTTAATAGATCAGACTTTTTCGGACGCAGTGATACCAAATATGTGTAACTTTTTTATTTAATTTTTTTATTTGTAAAATGGCAAAAGGGGGGATGATTTGAATATTTTTTAATTTTTTTTTACACTTAAACCTTTTTTTTTACTTTAACCTTGAGTCCCGCTAGAGTGCTCCACCACTAGGGGGCTCGATCATTTATACAGCCTAATGCATTGTATATACAAAGCATTAGGGTGCACAATGATGGCGGTTTCACAAGGCTTCCAGCTGTCATGTTCACTGTTTGGAGCGAGGAATGGTGCGTTACACTGTTTCTCATTCATTTAGATACCGTGGCAAAGATGGCCGTATGTCACTGTCTGTGGAAATCATTTTTCAATGCTTTAGCCTAGCTATGTAATTTTGAGGGGGTTTTTTTGTAAAAACTCCTAAATTCTGCAATAATAAAAAAAAAATAAAAAATCAATTTGTGGAGGCAGAATTTTTGCGGTTTCTATCACAGAGAGTTTTATCAAACAAAAAAGTCCATTATTAACCTCTTAACACCAAGGCCTATTTTTTTTTCATGTTAATTTTTCCTTCTCTGCCTTCCCAGAGCCATAACTTTTTTATTTTTTCATCTACATAGAGATAGGAGGACTTTTATTTTGCGGGACAAGATGGTGTCCAATGGTGTCATTTATCATACCATATTATATAGTGGGGCAAAATGGGAAAAAAAATTGTACTTGCACCATGTTTGCAGGTGTTTTGCGTTTACAATGTTCAATCTTCAGTAAAAGTGATGTGTTATTTGTATTCGGCAATGCCAAACATGTAGGGTTTCTGTTATGTTTTTTTCTTCTACGGTGTTCAGTGTATGCGATAAATGATGTTAAATTTTAATAGATCGGAATTTTTCAGATGGGTAAAGGGTAAAAGGGAGGTCATTTGAACTTTTAATTTTTTTTACGCTTCTGGGGTACTTCACCAGTAAGGGGGCGTGATCATTTATACAGCCTAATTCATTGTAATACAATGCATTAGGGTGTACAAAGATGGCTTGAAGCAGGAAGTAGTAAAACAGAAAACCTGGTGCCACTGGAAGCCTTCACAAGGATTCCAGCTAACATGTTAATTGATCGGGAGCCCGCGATTTCGCTGTGTGCTCCCCGATCGAAGTGAGGAACGGTGCGGCATCGTTTGTCATTGATTTAGATGCCGTGGCCATCTTTGCCCCGGCGTCTAAGGGGTCAAACAGTACGGGATGGCTTCCTCACCATCCCACGCTTCTAACCGCCGCTTGTTAGCTGCAATTAGCAGCTAAGACCCAGCGGCTATGTAGCACGGTCGCTCTGCAATCCCACTACAGAGTCCCTTACCAGCATTAGGACGTACTCATACATCCAATGTCGCTAAGGGGGTTAACATCTACTATCTGTCTACTTTATGTTGGCAACTTAATTTCCAAACTACCAATATTTAGTCTGTACATTTACAAATTATAAATATTGCAGCAGTCCACGAGGTTCCCAATCCTGAAATGCAGCTTCACAATCAAATCAGTGGCTGCTTACTTCATACTGGTGTGACGTTTCAGAGGCGAAACAGTGTGCTGCAATACTGCTGCATATTACTTGATTACTTAAATTTACTTATCTTTTGCATAATAGTATTTTAACAACCTTTATTCTTTAATCTTCATTTTTGTACCAAGAAAATGGACAGCATGACTGGCAATTTTCTTCAGTGTACAGTTTTTCATATGTAGGCACTACTGGAGCAGCAGGTCCAGTGTGAATACCACTGTAAAAGATATGAGCATGTTGCTACTCAAGAAGCTCGCATTATAGATACATCGGCGCGTAATTACAGTAATAGAAGTGAATGGGGCTACCCCCTGTGCTTTAGAATTACGCGCTGACCAGTGTCCAGAGGAGAAAAGCCTTCTTCACCATGAGAACTGTGAATGTGTGGAATAGCCACTTGAGGAGTTGGTCACAGTAAGAACAGTTGAGGGTTTCAAGAAAGTTTTAGATAACTACTTACTATCAAAAAATATTAATACTTATGTAGATGTATAAAACATCTAGATCCAGTCTGATGGCAATTTTTGGAGAAGAAATTAAATATTCAATTAGTGCAGATTGGAAACAAAGATTAAAAGTTCCCTATCCCCCTCCCTTCATCCAGATCTTTCCCCAACCTTGGAACTTGATGGATATGTCTTTTTTCAACCATACTTACTATGTAACTATGAGTTTGTGATGTTTTCCATATGCATTGAGTTCACAGGACATTGATTGTAATACTTTATGCTGGCATCATCTTATTTTTTAGGAGGTAAGGAGGCTTATACATTAAGTAGCATATTTTAACATTTAAAAAAAAAAAAAAATTACATCACAGAATTCTTTGCGGGATCAGTTCACTTCCAAATTGACTTTGGGGGGGGGGGGGGGCCTGTATGTAAGTGTCACGAGTGGCCCCGCGGTCCGGCCTGCTGCCCACAGGCGCACCCGTGTCCCCTTTTCTGGGTCTCTGCTAGGGACGGGTTGCGTACTCACTGTACAAGCACAAACTCCCTAGGGCACACGTGCGCTCTCTCTTGTAAATTTAAAGGACCAGCGCGCTGGTAGTTGGATAACTACCGGGCGCTGACCCTATATATTGGCACGCTCCACATCACTAACCCACTGGATCTATGTTGCCTCATGCCTTAGAGAAAGCATTCCTGGAGTGTGTTCTCATCTTCCCGTGTTCCTGACCGCTAGCTACGTTTCTCGACTACTAACCTTCGCTGCTTGCCCTGACCTGTCTGCCTGTCCACGACTATGGTTCTCGTACTACGACTCGGTACCTCGCCGCACCTCAGCCACCACCACAAGCTCGTTATGTCAGTGGTAGTGACCTGGTAGGACTCCCACCGCAGCAAGTCCATTCCGCTTTGCGGCGGGCTCTGGTGAATACCGGGACCTACTTAGATTTCGCTCCCTGGCGTGGCTTATACCATCGCTTGCGGTGGTCCAGCGGATCCACTATCCCGGCCGTTACACTTAGATCCAGCCATGTATCCCGCCAATGTGCCCCTGCCAAGTATTGCGGATCTCATGTTGCCCAGCAGTCGCAGCAGATCATGCAACAGGCACAACAATTCAGCTGACCGACTTGATGCGGCAACTCCTCACGTCTCAGCAGCAGTCGCCACCCCTGCCTGTGGTTCCTCCTACGCCTGCTGTCCCGTTGGCAGCCGTGGGTCCCAAGCTTTGACTTCCACTACCATCTAAGTTCGACAGGGACCCGAAGCTCTTCAGGAGTTTCATTACCCAGTGTTCCATGCACGTGGAGCTAATGGCCGATCAATTCCCCACGGAAAGATCGAAAGTGGCGTTCGTGATTAGTCTGCTATCCGGGAAGGCTCTGGCTTGGGCAACACCTCTCTGGGATAGGAACGACCCCGTGGCAGCAGACCTACAGGCCTTCCTCAATGAATTCCACAGCGTCTTTGAGGAACCGGCACGGGTATCCTCTGCCGAGACGGCGCTCCTGGGCCTACGCCAGGGCGATTCCTCTTTTGGAGACTATGCGGTTCAATTCCATACCCTGACTTCGGAGCTATCCTGGAACAGCGCCGCCCTTTGCGCCACATTTAAGAAGGGTCTGTCCAGCAGAGTGAAAGACACACTGGCAGCTAGAGAGCTTCCGTCTTCTCTGAGCGAACTAATCCACCTGGCCACCCGCATTGAAGTACGTTTCGCTGAGAGACTGGAGCGAGACGCTGTACGTCCCCGCCGTTTGCCTCGACTGGCTCCCGTGTTCCAGAGGTCCCCGCTGCCACTTCCACAGCCCCCCAGTGAGTAACCCATGCAGGCGGACCAGGCCCACTTGTCGGAGCAGGAGTTGTCCTGCGTCGGGCTGAAAACCTATGCCTCTACTGTGCCAACCCGGAATATTTCTGCAGAGTCTGTCCGCAACGCCCCCAGCGTCCGGGAAACGCTCGCACCTAGATCACATAGGAGAGGCGACCCTAGGTGCTAATTCTTCCTCTCCACGCTTGACGATGCCGGTAGAGGTCACAACGGACTCTGGTCTCTCGTTCCGGGTTCCAGCCTTCCTAGACTCGGGGTCAGCCGGGAACTTCATCCATGCCTCCTTGGTATTCCAATATCGTCTGCTGGTGGTTCAGCTGGAAAAGCCTTTGGTGATTTCATCGGTCAGTGGGGAGCTCCTGAGTGACCCCATCCAGTACATAACCAGGCCTGTGTCCCTCCACGTGGGAGCCCTGCACAAGGAGAAGATCACATTCCATGTACTGCCTCGATCTTCCTCTGCGATCCTTTTGGGGCTACCATGGCTTCAATGTCATGCCTCTACGCTCGAATGGAGGACAGGGGAGGTCTTGCATTGGAAACCAGAATTTCAGGATCTCTGTCATTCTGAGAAGAATGTCAAGCACAAATTTACCCAACCGCGCTCCTGTCCTGCCGTCTTCCTCTGCCAGTCCCTAGGGCGCGCGCTTGCTCTTGTAAATTTAAAGGCCCGGCGTGCCAGTAATGGGATAATTGCCGGGCACTGACCCTATATATTGGCACGCTCCACATCACTTCCCCATTGCCTTGTGCCTTAGGAGTGTTCCTGGGGTGTGTCCTCTCTTGCATTGTTCCCGACGCTAGCTACGTTTCTCGACTACAACACTTCGCTGCCTGCCTGAACTATCTGCTTGTCCACGACAGGGTTTCTTTTACTACCACAGGTACCTCCTGCCCTCGTGCCATCGCAATGGTTGTGTCAGGGGTAGCGACTGGTAAAGGGCTTTCCCGCTGCAGCAAAGTCCCTCCTGCTTTGCGCGGGCTCTGGTAATACCGGGTACCTACTCAATTTCCGCTCCCCTGGCGTGGCTTATACCATCGCTTGCGGTGGTCCAGCGGATCCAGTATCCCGGCCCTAAAAGGAAGGCACCTCCATAAATCATCCTTTTTTTTTTTTTTTTTTTTTAAAGAAAACAAACAAAAAAACAACATCCCTCAAAATAATAAAACAGCATTAAGGAAGTTTAAATGCTTTAGGTGTTTGACAGTAATTAAAACAAATTGAAATAAAATTTCAAAATGTAATATTTTTTGCACATTTTCTATTTGACTAGAAATTTTACTGCAGCACAGTACATGAGGAACTCAAAACAATATTATGTCTCCTGATTTTTTTTATTTTTTTTTAAATCTCCTTTTTGTGTTATTAGACTCAAGCACAGGCCCCAGAATTAAAGGAGCACCTATTAAATTTTGGGGCCTCCTTTTAATAAAGGAGGATATTTTTTAGATATATTTTTAGGTTTGCAGACAATTGATGCTAAAACTTGCAAAATACCCCTTAAAAGACATAATTTGAGAAACTACACCCCATCAGAGGTGTAGTGAGTATAATGAGTATATTGAGCCTGCAGGTGTTTGACAGATTTCTTTAGCATTGAAAATAAATTATTTATTTTTTCTAATATTATTGAGTTTTAGCTAAAAATGCTTCTTTTTTTTTTCAAGGAATGCCTGAGAAAGTGAGACACAAAATTTGTTACGCAATTTCTTCCAAATATGGCAGTACCTCAAATGTAGGTGTAAACTGATGTTAGGGCACATGGCAGGGCTTATAATGGAAAGAGCACAATTTGGCTAATGGAGGGCAGATTTTGCTGAATGGTTGTTGGATGTCATGTTTCATTTGTACTGTTACTTCAGAAACTTTACAAATGCAAGTGTTTTTGCAATGCCATATTTTAAAAGCCATAACTTTTTAATTTTTCTATTGATGGAGCTTAATTTTTGTGGAATGAGTTGACATTTTAATTTCATTTGGAGGAAACATGAAATTTTTATTGCTTTTTAAATCTGTTTCTAAGAAGGCAGAATGAACAAAATTCGGAAACCCTGTTTTTTATTTTCATCTTTCAAAGTGCTTATCGTGGAATATTAATGATTAGAGATGAGCGATTTAATTGAGAAAAGTTGAAATGGAGACAATTTTAAAGTTTTCCGCAATCTCGATTTGATCTGATTTATTTCCTAAAAATCTGATCAAAAATCGCGATCGTAGAATCAGATCGCGCCATTTTCATAGCTTCCTGTACTTTTGGCAACCAGCCAACCAGTGCAGAGTACAGTGCACTGAAGAGCGTCGCCAATCTGTTCTTCAGTGGTTAACACAACATTCATCCAGTGGTTTTATCTCCTCGTTCTCTCAGTCATGACCAAAGATGTCAACATCATCATCGTAATTATAGTCCAACCTGAAGCAAACAGAGCCCAAATGTCAACCAATGTACAGACCACTGTGGATAATCCATGTTCTGAAGAGCTCTTTGATGACACAATGCGGTTGGGATCAGATGGCATTTCAAAAGATCAAGAGGCCGAAGAGGATGATTTTTTCTGTTCTGATGCCCAATCAGTGAGTTGGTCAGTCGGCAGAAGTCTCGAGCGGTCAGCAATGCCTTGCAATGCCTGTGGCTTCTAGCCCGCAGCTTGAGGATGTAGACTGTAAGGACGAGGAACTCACATGTGATGATGAAGTTGATAATGACATGGCGGATCCAAGGTGGTCTTTTCAGCAGCAGTTGCTTGCGAGCGCCTCATCAGTGGAGGAGGAGGCAGATGATGGGGTAGTGTCAGTGTGGGTCAGGCCTCAGAAAGGGAAAGGGTGGTCGCACAAGTCCGCTGACATTAATCCACTAGCCATGGGCAGTGGTGGCAGCGGAAACACCGCTACTAGGTTTTCACCGTCGAAGAGGTCCAGGACCTGTGAAGCCTGGGCCTTTTTCGATCAAGCCTCAGATTCCCCAACTGACTTCATATGCTGGATTTTCCGTCAACATGTCAGTAGAGGAAAGAATCTAAAGAGTTTAACCACCACTAACATGAATAGGTACTTGCATCTAAAGCATGAATTGATGTGGAGGAATCACTTGGAAAAAAAAAGGCCACACAGGTCCTGGGCTTCCAACTTCTGTGACATCCTCTGTCTCCTCCTCCTCTGCCACTTCCAAGACCATGCGGTCCTCTGCTGCCCATGTGCCGTAGCAGCATGAGCAAGCACCATCCCCAGTGCCAGACACTGTCGCCCGATTACCACCACCTGAGACATAGCCTACCCCTTCTCCTTCCACCAGTTTCAGCTGCATGCCGTACAGCGGCCAGTCTAGCAGCCAGTCCTCTGTGTACCAGGTGTGGGAGCATAATAAATGCTTTCACCTCAACCATCCTAAAGCCAAAAGCCTGAATGTCGGCATTGCCAGGCCTTTGTCTTGGAAATGTTGCCTTTCCGACTGGTGGACACAGATGGGTTCCGCCACGTCATGGCCCTTGCCTGCCCCCCAATACCAGTTGCAGAGTGGGCATTTCTTTTCCTGAAAAGCCATCCCTGCCCTGGCCAGCCACATGTCAGAAAAAATCTCCAGCGCGTTGTCTGCATCTTTGTCCACTAAAGTCCATCTAACTACAGACACACGGACTAGTAAGCACGGTCAAGGTCTTTACATCACAGTGACTGCTCACTGGGTGAGTTGGGTAAATGACAGTGTCTCTGGTGATGATGGTGGGTCTCAGACTCGGCGGACACTCTTCCACACTGCTGGGATGGTGCAGGTTCCAGATCCCCAAGCTCCACGGGTAGCATCACATGCTAAGAGAAATCAGGCCGTGTTGAAATTAATGTGTCTTGGAGACTGTCAACACACAGGTCAAGAGCTGTGGATGGCTCTGCGCACTGAGACCAACCAGTGGCTGGGTGCTAAGAACCTGGTGCTGGGAAAGGTGGTGTGCGATAACGGGAAAAATCTCCTTGCTGCCCTTAAGATCGGAAGACTTACGCACATCTCTTGCTTGGCACACGTCATTAACCTGGTTGTGTAAAAATTTCTAAACCGCTACCCAGGTATGAACTGCCTGATGAGGAAGGCTCGAGGTCTTAGCTCACACTTCCGGCATTCGCACCCTGCTTCGACACGACTGGCAGCGTTGCAGCGTTATCTTGGCCTCCCCGTCAACCATCTCATTGTTGGCGTGGCAACACCCTGGAATTCTACCCTCCACATGCTCCAGCGACTGTGACAGCAGTGTAATGACATTATGCAGTATGAAGTTTCGCATGGCATGACAAGTGGCGCAGACCTTGGGGTGTCGAGCCATAGAGAGTGGAGGCAGGTGAAAGATCTCTGCACCATCCTTGCCAGTTTTGAAGACGCCACCAAAATGGTCCTTTGTCACCAATGCCCTTGTCAGCATGACCATTGTGGTGATATTTGAACTGGAACAAGTATTAGACGCTCTGAAGCAGCAGGTCCCAGCAGTGATGGAGGAGAAGGCGGACACCGATGTGGACACAGAGCCTTATTCACCGTGGGATCTAGGCCCGACTGTTTCCCATATTTATAGGTCTTCTTTAAGCGGTGGTTCGGGGTCCAGGGCTGGTGCACGGCGGCACTTCAGCTCTCAGAGTACAGCGTATGTGGCTAGCCAGGGCTGTGGTGATGCTCAGGATGAGGAAGTGGAGGATGATGAGGCATGGCTGGACACCAATGGTACCGATTTCCCTGCATTGGTAAGAGCTTGGCACAGATTTGAGGAGCAGGGGGAAGATGAGGAAGATCTGTTTAGTGCCCCTCGACCGCAAGGCTTGGGAAATCCTGGCTGCATCTCACACATGAGTGCTTGGATGCTACATTACCTGCAACATCATCCACGCATCAAGGCAATCAAAATGAACAGCAGTTACTGGATGGCCACCTTCCTTGATCCACGTTACATATCGGAAGTCAGCAAATTCCTTCCACACACACACACCTTGATCATAGAATGCAGGAATTTGAGACCGGGCTCATTGATCAACTCGAGACATCTGTTGCGTCTTCTTCACCTTCTAATGTCACGGTGGAACAACATCAGCAACGTTCCAGCAGTAGTGTGGCAAGTAGCAGCAGCAGGCAGTGTGGTAGAATCCTAATGGGTGACATGTGGCAATAATTATTTACCACCTCACCAAGAGGGCAGAATTGAGACACACAGAGACCGCCTTAAGACCAAGGTCCATGACTATCTGCGTCTCAACACCAAATGTTTTTGGACTTGGTCCGGACCCAATCGACTTCTGGGTATCCAAACTGGATGAATGGCCTGAGCTTTCTCAACACGCCATAGAAGTGTTATCCTGCCCAGCAGCTAGTGTTATCTAAGAACACACTTTCAGCACAGCTGGCGGGGTGATAACAGACAAAAGTATCCAGCTTTCCCCTGAGAATGTGGATCGTTTGACTTTTAGCAAAATGAATCAAGCGTGGATCTCTGATTTTGTTGCCCCAGTTGCTGAGGTCACCGATTAGTAAACTGTAGCAGGTGTACCTCACAATGTGAAATACACGTTCCTCATTAAAAAAAAAAGGTCATATTGAAAAAGCTTTATTCAAAATATTCATTTCTTATTGCTAATTGTATTAGGAGGGTCCAAAAGATTATTTTGCTGGTTTTGTGGGCAGGCTGCTGTAAAAGGGATGCCAGGGGTGCAAATAGGGCAGTACTTCTGTCAGTGGCCCTAATTATAAAGGGGCCCAGTGATATGTTAAAAATAGGAAGTAGTAATGGGTGGGGGCCACTGAGCGCGAGCCCTGTGCCTACCCACCTGCACCCACTATAACTACGGCCCTGCCAACTGAACCTCCATATTCCCCGTTGGGATGTTCTTGCTGCCACCACATATATGATATGTTCTTGGGCCCTGGTGAAAAAAGTGATAGGGGGCTCCTGCCACTTACTATATGCCATTTCTAAAACCGGCGTCTACTTACGTGTCAAAGGGTCCCTGTAGCAGCTGCTACCGCTGTACCTACTATAGCTACGCAGTCCTCATCTTTTCAGTTCCTTGCTACAGTTTTGATGTGACAGCCAGTATACAAGATGGGGTTCTTCCATAAGACCCTATTTAAAAAATATTCCATAGAAACAACTCTGTTTCTAATCCTAGTTGCCAGTTGGAAATTATAGGGATTTAAGAACACTTGAAATTTGCTGTCCTCGGAGTACAGTTCTTCAATAAGAGACTGTGAACAAATCTTCTGGCCCTTTTTAATATTTATATTTTTGAACATGGCCTGTCATCGCTTGGTCGGTTCCCTTTGCGTCTCATTTCTCAAGAGCGACGCCAATCTCTTCTTCATTGGTTAACACACCCTGCATCCAGTGGTTTTAACTCCTCTTCCTCTCAGTTATGGCCACAAATATCGTCATCATCATCATCCATCCAAACTGAAGCAAAGACGGGCAAAATGTCACCCAATAAACAGACCCCACTGGATAATACATATTCTGAAGAGCTCTTTGATGACACTATGCGGTTGGGGTCACAAGGCCTTTCAAAAGATCAAGCGGCCCAAGAGGATGATTTTGTCTGCACTGCTGCCCAATCGCTGATGCCCTCAGAGGAGGAGACGCAAGCTGTTTCCTCTCTTTTGGCTGGACTCACCATTTTTAAGGTGCAAAAATGACAAACTCAAGAGGCAAAAGGCGTGGAACCCAATGTATGTTCTCAAGACCCTTCCTTAACATGAAGTTCTGCTTTTGTCAATCTACATGTGCATTTACAAGAAGGCGACATTGTGTACATTGAGGGTATGGGCACCTACAAAAAGGCATGCCACATAAATGCTATAATGGCAATGACTGGCAGGATCTACAATGATACACAGCATGCTGTGGGTATAATTGTGAACAAGCAGATCAAGGGTAAAATCCTTGTCAAAAGAATCAACGTCCAGGTGGAGCACATTCGCCACTTCAAGAGCAGAGATAGTTTCCTGTGGCGCGTCAAGGAAAATGAAAGGAAGAAAAATTAAGCCAAGGAGAAGGGCACCTGGGTGGAACTGGAGCGTCAGCCAGCGTTTCCAAGTGAAGCTCTTTGTCCGCACTCATGGAAAGGAACCTGAGCTCCATGAGCCCATTCCCGACAAGTTTATGGCATAATGTGACATTATCCTTTGCAAAATATTCCATTGTTGCTTCAGTTGTACAAGTGGTATCAGGATGTGATAGTGCTACATATTTTATATGGAGGGGCAAGTGCTCTCATATAGGCAGAAATTTCTCAAACGCTACCCAGGTCTTGACTGTCTCCTGAGGAAGGCTCAAGGTTTTAGCTCACACTTCCGGCATTCGCACACTGCTTCGGCCCGACTGTCAGTGTTGCAGCGTCATCTGGACCTCAACGTCAATCGTCTGCATTTCTTCATGCAAATTGTTTTGGGCGTGTCCATTTTTGCTGGTTTTAGGGTCATGCTGCTGTAAAAGACAGCAATAGTCAATGTCCTATTCATAAAAAACTTGTTTGAAAGACTCATTTCTTCTTGCAAGTGTCTATAAGGTCATTTTTGCTGGTTTTGGGGTCAGGTCACTGTAAAAGACACCAATAGTAAAGGTCGTATTGAAAAAAAGCATATTTGACATACACTTTTATTCTTGCTAATTTTATTGAGTGTACGACAGGTCTTTTTTGCTGCTTTTGTGGTCATGCTGCTGTAAAAGACAGCGATAGTCAATGTCGTATAAAAAAAAAAATCTTGTTTTAAATACTCATTTATTGTTGCAAATTTTATTCTAAGTGTCCATAAGGTCATTTCTGCTGGTTTTGGGGTCATTCTGCTATAATAGAAAAAATTCTATTTCTAATCCTAGTTGCCAATTATAGGGATTCACTTTTGATATGCTGTCTTGCTGTCACTGTTCTTCCATAAGACCCCATTTCACAGATATCCAATAGAAAAAATTCTATTTCTACTCCTATTTGCCACTTACAAAGTATAGGCAAACACTGTTTTTGCTGGTTTTTGGGGTTGTTGTGGATGGGAACAAAGGATATATGTATGTGTGATCCTTTGTGTCTCCATTTTAATGTATTAGTTAGTATATAACTCACATACCTATGTAATAGAGCATATAAAAGCTGTCTGTATATCTCTTGTCACTAATGTGTTAACAAAATGGCTGCCTGTAGTAGTTTGTAGAGACATTCACCATGTAATCCAAGATGACTCTTCTGAAGTTACACCTTGTGTTTAGACATTCCTGAGTTTTGAGGAGTGGTCTATAGATAAGGACGTACCAATAGACCCTTACAGCCAGGTACAAGTGATGCTTATCTACTAATTTGCAAAAGTATAAAAAAGCTGCCATTTTGTGAATAAAGCCAGAAAGCATTTTCACATCAACAGGGTATGTTGTGATTTTCTTTCTCGGTGCACCCTTTGTTATTTTTAAGCTAATTTGGACCCCCACAAGGACAGAATAGCCCCTTTTAGGCTACTTCCATTTCATGGTCATGCTGCTGTAAAAGACAACGATAGTCAATGTCCTATTCACAAAAATCTTGTTTGAAATACTCTTTTCTTCTTGTCAATTTTATTGAGTGTCCAAAAGCTCATTTGTGCTGGTCTTGGGGTCATCCTGTGGTAAAAGACAGCAATAGTCCATCTCCTATTCACAAAATTCTTGTTTCAAATACTCATTTCTTCTTGCTAATTTTGGTTGTCCGAAAGGTCATTTGAGGTGGTTTTGGGGTCATCCTGTGGTAAAAGACAACAATAGTCAATGTCCTATTCACAAAAGTCTTGTTTCAAATACTCATTTCTTCTTCCTAATTTTAGTGTGAATGTCCAAAAGGTCATTTTTGCTGCTTTTGGGGTCAGGCTACTGTAAAAGACACCAATAGAAAAGGTTGTATTGAAAAAAAACTTTTTTCACAAACTCATTTCTTATTTCACATGCAACAAGGCAATCCAAATGAACAGCAGTTACTGAGTGGCCACCCTCCTTGATCTACGCTACAAATCAAAAGTCAGCAATTTCCTTCCACCCACAGAAATTGACAGTAGAATGCAGGAATTTTAGACAGTGCTTATTGAACAACTGGAGACATCTGTTGCGTCTTCTTCACGTTCTAATGTCATGGTGGAACAACATCAGCAACGTGACACCAGTAGAATGGCAAGTAACCATAGCAGCAGCATTGATAAAAATCTTGTTTGAAATAGTCATTTCTTCTTGCTAATTTTATTCTGAATGTCCATAAGGGTATTTGTGCTGGTTTTGGGGTCATGCTGCTGTAAAGGACAGCGATATTCAATGTCCTGTTGATAAAAATCTTGTTTCAAATACTCTTTTCTTCTTGCGAATTTTATCCTGAATGTCCATAAGGGCATTTGTGCTGGTTTTGGGGTCATGTTGCGGTAAAAGACAGCAATAGTCAATGTCCTATTCACTAAAATCTTGTTTCAAATTCTCTTTTCTTCTTGTGAATTTTATTCTGAATGTCCATTAGGGCATCTGTGCTGGTTTTGGGGTCGTGCTGCAGCAAAAGACAGTAATAGTCATTGTCCTATTCACAAAAATCTTGTTTCAAATATTCATTTCTTCTTGCTAATTTTATTGTGTGTCCAAAAGTTCATTTTTGCGGCATTTGGGGTCATGCTACTTTAAAAGACACCAATAGAAAAGGTCATATTGAAAAAAACCTTATTTCACCTACTCATTTCTTATTTCACATGCAACAAGGCAATCCAAATGAACAGCAGTTACTGGGTGGCCACCCTCCTTGATCCACATTACAAGTAACAAGTGAGCAATTTTCCTCCACCCACAGAAATTGACAGTGGAATGCAGGAATTTGAATCCGCGCTCAGTGTTCCCCGTTGGGATGTTCTTGCTGCCACCACATATATGATATGTTCTTGGGTCCTGGTGCAAAAAGTGATAAGGGGCTCCTGTCAGTTACCATGTGCCATTTCCAATACCGGTGTCTTCTTATGTGTTAAGGAGGCCCTGCTACCGCTGTAGCTAAGCTATCCTCATCTTTTCAGTTAGACAAATTGTCTTCAGTAAGGTGTACCACGTATGCAGTTTACTGTTATGGATGGTAATTCCAGCTTTTCCTCACCTGTTTCGGTCTAAAAATTAATCTGATCATCTTTTCCCATTGACTTTAATGTGACTCAGGACGATTTTCTTTAACCCCTTAAGGACCTTGTGTTTTTTTGTTTGTTGTTGTCACGTTCGTTTTTTCCTCCTCGCCTTCCCAGAGCCATAACTTGTTTTATTTTTCCACCTACACTACCGTTCAAAACTTTGGGGTCACCCAGACAACTTTGTGTTTTCCTTGAAAACTCATACTTTTATTTATCAAATGAGTTGCACAATTAATAGAAATATAGTCCATACATTGACAAGGTTAGAAATGATGATTTTTATTTGAAATAATAATTTTCTAGTTCAAGCTTTGCTTTCGTCAAAGAATGCTCCCTTTGCAGCAATTACAGCATTGCAGACCTTTGCCATTCTAGCTGTTAATTTGCTGAGGTAATCTGGAGAAATTTCACCACATGCTTCCAGAAGCCATTCCCACAAGTTGGATTGGCTTGACGGGCACTTTTTGCGTCCCATACGGTCAAGCTGTCCCGCAACAACTTTATGGGGTAGAGATCTGTTGACTGCCCTGGCCACTCCAATACATATAGAATACCAGCTGCCTGCTTCTTACCTCCATAGTTCTTGTATAATTTGGAGGTATGCTTTGGGTCATTGTCCTGTTGCAGGATGAAACTGACTCCAATCAAGCGCTGTCCACAGGGTATGGCATGGTGTTGCAAAATGGAGTGATAGCCTTCCTTATTCAAAATCCCTTTTACCTTATACAAATCTCCCACTTTACCAGAACCAAAGCAACCTGAGACCATCACATTACCTCCACCATGCTTGACAGATGGCGTTAGGCACTCTTCCAGCATCTTTTCAGTTGTTCTGCGTCTCACAAATGTTCTTCTGTGTGATCCAAACACCTCAAACTTCGATTTATCTGTTCATAACACTTTTTTCCAATCTTCCTCTGTCCAATGTCTGTGTTCTTTAGCCTATATTTATCTTTTCCTTTTATTAGCCAGTCTCAGATATGGCTTTTTCTTTATCACTCTGCCCTGAAGGCCAGCATCCCGGAGTCGCCTCTTCACTGTAGACGTTGATACTGGCTTTTGCGGGTATTATTTAATAAAGCTGCCAGTTGAGGACCTGTGAGGCGTCGATTTCTCAAACTAGAGACTCTAATGCACATGTCTTGTTGCTCAGTTGTGCAGTGGAGCCTCCCACTTCTCTTTCTACTCTGGTTAGAGCCTGTTTGTGTTCTCCTCTGAAGGGAGTAGTACACACCGTTGTAGGGAATATTCAGTTTCTCAACTAGCTCAAAGGAAGGTCAGTTTTATAGCTGTGCTAGCATACTTGCACAAGGGTTTTCAAGTGGTTTCAAAATATCCAATAGCTTTCTTACACAGTTAGCAAACACAATGTACCATTAGCACACTGGAGTGATGGTTGTTGGAAATGGGCCTCTATACACCTATGTAGATGTTTCATTAACAACCAGATGTTTGCAGCTAGAATAATCATTTACCACATTAACAATGTATAGAGTGTATTTCTGATTCATTTAATGTTAGCTTCACTGAAAAAACTGTGCTTTTCTTTCAAAAATAAGGAAATTTCTAAGTGACCCCAAACCTTTGAACCTATGAAGGCATTTTTTTTTGCGGGACAAGATGTACTTCCTAATGCTGTTATTCACTGTACTATAGAAAATACTGGGAAACTGCAAACAATTTCCAAGTGGGACAAATTGTGAAAAAAACGTATTTGAGCCATGTTTGTGGGTGTTTTGCTTTTACAGTGTTCAATATTCGGTAAATATGATGTGTTATCTGCATTCTACAGGTTGATTTGCATCCGCCAATACCAAACATGTGGGGTCTCCATTATGTTTTGGTGCTATAACTTGTTTGCACTAAAACCTACAGAGGTCAGTGAGGTGGCATTTTTTGCAGGCTTTTTATTGGTACAAGTTTTCAATATATGAGACCTTTTTGGTCAATTTTATTCCAATTTTTATTTGGAATAAAATGTCCAAAAAACGGCAATTTTGGCGTTTGGAATTTTTTTTTCATCTATGGTGTTCAGCGTACGGGATAAATTGTGTTATATTTTAATATATCGGGCTTTTTTGGACGCAGTGATATCAAATATGTGTAACTTTTTTACTATTATTTTTTTTTATTTGTAAAATGGCGAAAGAGGGGTGAGTTGAACTTTTAATATTTTTATACATTAAAACATATTTTTTTTTACTTTAACTTTGAGTCTCCCTAAGGTGCTTCACCACTAGGGGGCGTGATTGTTAATACAGCCTAATGCATTGCATACACAATGCATTAGGGTGGCTGTTTCCCCACTTCCTGCCTGGGGCCAGAAGTGGAGAAATTCAAAACATGGCAGCGGTGGAAGCCTTCACAAGGCTTCCCGCTGCCATGTTCAGCGATTGGATCAGCTGTGGGGGCTCCGATCACAGTGAGAAAGGGTACGCGTTACCGTTTCTCATTGATTTAGACGCCATGGCCATCTTTGCCGCAGCATCTAAAGGGTTAAACAGCGGAGGTACTGCCCCCTCCCCACCACGTTGTAACAGCTGGGTGTTATCAGGGTCGCACTCATATGTCCAGGGTCATTAAGGGGTTAAAATCTGTAATTGAATCGATCTAGACTTTTTTACTGATGGCTCATCACTATAAATGACATGTTAATCTGTAGCTCCATACAATTAAAACCGTTCCCAATTATTTTATTTTTTTTAAGTTGTAATACTTTAACACAATACAAACATTTAAAAAAAAATTTATGCTATGCTATATTCAGATAACCATAACTTTTATTTTTATGTTGGAAGATCAGTGTAAGGTCTTTTTATGTGAGATTAATTGACATTTTGATTGATACCACTTTGGGTTTTATATGACTTTTTGATCACTTTTTATTCCATTTTATGTTCAGCATGATGAACAAAAAATACAATTCTGGCATTATTATTATTTTTTTAAAGCAATTCTCATGCCAGAGAGTTTTCTCACCATGCAGTTTCACAGATCCAAAGCCACCTATAGATTCACACTTCCTGGCCAGGCTGTGGGTAGTTCTATAGCAGGGATTGGCATATCAGCTCTGCTATTTCTAGCTATTCCTGTTACAGTGACATGACAGAAGTAGATTTATAAAATGTAGTACTCAAGGCCACAAACCTCTTAAGGATGAAACCTTGTCATTAAATTAGGTAAACAAAGTTTGTTGCTAGAGATCAGACTCTGCAGGGAGAGACTCATCCTGGCTGAACTGACTGATTACAGTTTGGATCAATCAGATAAGATACAGCCTAACAAAGGCTTCCGGCTTGCTTGCGACTCCACCATACCTAATGGCACGGACCATGCAGAGTGATTGACAGGTACAGTACACAGCTATGTACTGCTATGTATTGTACCAGCAATCAACTGATCAAGTTCCCTATGGGGACAAGTGTAAATAAAGTAAAAAAAAAAAAAAAAAGGAAAAGAATTGTAAACACAAAAAGAGTAAAACCATGTACACCACCCTTTTCCCATTACAAACGCCAATCACCCCAAAAAAGTTCAAAAATAAAAAAGTACACATATTTGGTATTGCCAAATGCATATCGACCTAGTCTATAAATCTACCATATTATTATTTGACATGTGTGATAACATGTCACATATACTGCATGGTGAGGAAAGTAAAAAATGTCTTTTAATTTTATGTCTTTAAATGTCTTTTTATTTTTAGGACTTTAGGGGGCCTAGATATTTAGTAGTAAATTTTCATGAAAATTTGTAACATAGAATTATTTTAGGGACCAGTCCAGTTCTGTCGTGGCTTCAAAGGACCTGTTAGAAACCCCCATAAATGACTTCACTTAAGAAACTACATGCCTTAAAGTATTCAAAACAGCATTTAGGAAGTTTGTTTATCCATTAGGTGATTTACAGAAATTAAACCAAAGTGGTGGTGAAATTTCAAACTTTCACTTTTTTGCAGATTTTAAATTTTTATCCATTATTTGCTAGAACACGGTAGATGTGTCCAGGGAAATGCAACTTGATATTGATTTGCCCAGTTCTGCCATTTTTAGGGATATCCTATATGTAGCCATAGTGGGCTATTTGGCTCAACCAGAAGCCTCAGAATATGAGAAACACCTACTGGACTTTGGGATCTCATGTTCATTGTGATTTTCTTTAGGCGCCATTAAAGGTTTGCAGACACCGTAAAGTGCTAAAACCTAAGACACACCCCTAAATAGACCCCATGTTGGAAACTACACCCTTTAGGAATATATCCAAGGTTGTAGTGACTACATCGACCCCACAGGTGTTTAACAAATTTTATTAGAATTAGGCTGTGAAAATGAAAATGTCTTATTTTCCAACAATTTTAGCTGAAAAGGTTTCATTTTTACAAGGAATCCTGGAAAAAGATGGCCGTGACATCTAAGGGATTAAACAGCGCGTGATGGGAGCCGCTCCATCCCACGCTGTAACTGCCGAGTGTTAGCTGCAGTTAACAGCTAACACCAGGCAGCTGTGTAGCAGGATTGTGCTGCGTTCCCGCTACAAAGCTCCTTACCGGCACTATGATGTACTCATATGTCATATGTCGTTAAAGGGTTAACCATACACTATTAATTTTCATGTTAACAATGGGGATTTACCCTACAATACTCATACCGGGTACTATGGGGCAAGAATCAGTCCCAGTCCCTACAGTGTGCCCCTGCACTGTAGGCCATTCTATTTCTGGAATATCTTTCTCTAGGCCAAGGCCTCTGACAATATCTAAGCACATGTCCCTTCCAGAATCTGAAAGGTCCCCAACGGGACATAGCCTGGGCGTCCTCAGGAACTGGGTCTGACTTGTGGTAGAGATCATCTGCTGCACCACTTGCTCAAGCAAACTCTCCTCCACCAATCAGAGTACCTTTTCCAATGAATGCAGCCGTACCTCTCATAATGTAGTCTCACTGACTAGAGCAACCATCAGGGTCAGTGTCTTTGAGGGGCTACTATCTGCTCTTTCTTCTTTAATATAATGGCCTATTTCAGTACCTGTTGAAGGGTCAGATGAGAGTTCAGCTCCCGCAGTTCATTTTCAGCGGTTTGCTCCACAGACCTAACACAAACTGGTCACACAGCAGCATCTTGACATTGGCAAAGGAGACCAAGTCTACGTCTTCCTTTTTCTGAAGCGTCACTATTAAAGGGGTTGTCTCTTTACAAGGATTTCTTTTTAAGTTAAACATCATGCAAAAACAAGTCACTTTGTAATATATGTCATTTAACAGTATCCTACCTATTCTTAGATATCCCCTCTTGTATGTGCTGCATCAGCTCCTCAGGTCGCTATAGCTACAGACCTGTTTGATCTCTCCTAATAGGCTGCAGCACTGGTTGCTATAGCTACAGAGCTGGCTTCTACTGCAGCCTAGTGGAAGCGAGTAAACACGCCCCTGAATTCAAAATGAAAACAGGACTGAAGTAAGCTGAATCAATGTAGTAAGACAACCCCTTTAACAATTAACATACTGCAACAGGGTTTCTTTTTTTTTTTTAATCATTAACTTTTTTATTCAAGATTTTCCACAAACAGTCAAAAAGTACAAACTTTGACTCGAGAGTCCACATGTACAAAGTAAGAGAACAAAAGAAAAGGAATTAACATAAAAATATGCCATGTACGATCCAGATCCTAAAAACATGGGTTACGTTAAATGACAAGGACATGCAGCAATAGAGTAGTATGAGATTTTAGCCATCCTTAAACCACCGAGAGGTGCTAGGTTCCCAGATAAAACGACCGAAGGCTTAGAGATCCTGCAATAACGTGTTAAGAGACTATATTGCGAATGGCGAGTCCGACCAAATCTTCCATCTGGCCTTCCTCTTAGCCACTAATTGTAGGGGGGTGACTAAACATATTTCACAGTGGAATTGGGAGTTGATTCTGTTAATGACTTCGTTGAAGTTTAATAAAGAAGTAGACTTCCAATGTCTCGCTATAGTGAGCCGGGTCGCTATAAGTATGTGTTGAATCACCGTTTGGTGAGTGTATGGTAAGTCGCCCATATTAATGTCTAATAGGGCTAGTTCCTTGGAAAGAGTAAAATTAGAGTGGAAAAGGCTCTGAATAAGCTGTTCCGTTTCTCTCCAGAGGTTCTGGACTAAAGGGCACGACCACCACATGTATATTAGGGAGCCAACCGAGCCGCATCCCCTCCAGCACATTTTAGATGAGCCCGGGAACATGTGTGCTGTACGGGAAGGGGTTAGGTACCATCGGAAATGTATTTTCCGGGTTAGTTCTACATGATTAATGCAGTAGGAATGCTTAGAAACTGAGGCAGCTGCTAACCACCAGTCCTCCAACGAGAATGTTTTGGATAGCTCTGTTTCCCATTTAACCATATATTCATGCTTAGTGTCTAGGTGTTGTTGAGATAATGTAGAGTAAGCAGCGGATAGGCCATTAATGTGTCGATCCGGACTTAAAAGAAAATGACAGAATGGGGAGTTATTCTTGGAGGCGGTATGCTGGGGGATAGCCTTTATTGCATGTCGTACCTGCAAGTACATAAAGAATTGTGATTTAGGGATCGCATAGGTGTGTGCTAGGTCTTGGAATGACCTAAAGACACCATCTAGGAAGAGGTCTCCTATTAGCCATAGCCCTTTAGCAATCCAGTGGCTTAGTGGAATGTTAAGATCAGCTCCGTATAACATAGACAGAGGGCAATTATATTTCTTTATAGTAATTACCTTTGGAACTGCAATATATCTATGCCAAACAGAAATCAGCTGTTGAGTAGTTAGTAAACTATAGTGAGTATTAGGTAGTAGTGGAAAACCTTGTAGCAGTGCTATCAGGTGGTCTTTTATAGAACCTGGGAGCATCGAATAGTTTTCAATGTGTGACCAATGGTGAAGAGGAGAGGTTGTCCATAGGTGTGATACCGGTTCTAGTATTGACGCAATGTTATATATGAGCAAGTTCGGGACTGCAAGGCCTCCAAATTGCTTCTGTATGTATAAATATTGCTTCTTAAATCTAGGTTTCCTAGAATTCCATATGAAACGCAGGAGAAGTGATTGGAGTTTTTTCAGTAATGGAGAGGGAATGAGGAATGGAAGAGATCTAGCAATATAGAGGAATTTAGGGAGAAGCATCATCTTTACTAAATTGATTCTCGCGATCCAAGAAAGCGAAGACTGCTGGAATCTATTTATGTCTTCCGAAAGAGTTGATGATAGATCTTCCCAGTTGACCGTAATTGTTTTGGAGATCTCCGGGAAAATTTTGATACCAAGATATTCGAAATAAGATTGGGCTTGGCTAAATTCGTATTGTGTAAGGGAAGTGCAGGTAATAGGGGAGCAATTTATTGGGAGAATGGTGGATTTGGAGATATTGAGCTTATAATAGGAGACTTGAGCATAGGAGTGTAGAGTACCCAATAAAGCTGGGACAGATGTTTCTGGATCCTTACATAAGACTAGGACATCGTCCGCATACAGGCTGACTTTGTGAGATTGAGGGCCCACGGGAATGCCTAAAATGTGAGGGGAGCACCTAATCGCCTCCGCTAAGGGTTCAATGCAAAAATTAAAGATTAGGGGGGATAGGGGACATCCCTGTCTGGTTCCATTGGTGATATGGAAGGGTTTTGACAGGAAGCCTGATGAGAAAACATTAGCTGAAGGGTTGTTATACAATGATAAGACGGCTTGGGAGATGGGACCTGTTAAACCAAACTTAGTCAGGACCTCTCTCATGAATGACCAGTTGATTCTATCAAAGGCTTTTTCTCCATCTAGGGAGAGAAAAGCCACGGGGACTTTATCCCTTTTGATTATCTGCAAGATATCAAGTACTCGTCGAATTCCATCTCTTGTTTGTCTAGATTTGACAAACCCTACTTGGTCTGGGTTAATTAGATACGGGAGTACTATGTTAAGTCTATTTCTGCAACAGGGTTTCTATCTCCTGCTGGTGTCTATCAAAGAATACATTTTGTTGATTCTATATTAAAATATAAATCACCCCTACAAAGAAAATACAAATAATGTTACAAGACAAAATAACCAGACAAAATCACTGCCATTAACCTAAAAGATAATAACAACAATTGCCAATCAATCTGAAATATAATAAAGAGAAAATTACTCACAATACCAGAATCTTCTCAGCCAGTACACTCTCATCTAATAATATAGAAAGGGACACAGAGAAAAAATTCACTCTGTGAAGCCCTTATTATAAATCCTAGCAAAAGCAGGGCGATGGGCAACAAAAAGGGTGAACCCACTAATTGGTGAGTGTCCTACAAGACCTTACTATAACTCTAAATTACCACAGTATACATGGCCAAAGTATTGTATGCAATGTCCCTATTTTATGTCCCGACATGTTTCCTCCACAAACAGTAGGTTCATCAGGGAACCAAGATGAAAATAGGAAATAACCCAATAACATATGGCCAAAAAGTCAATACTAGATACTACATTCAGGCACAGTCTTAATTCACAACTTACCTTAGGTAGCAATCACCTGTGTGTACCTTAGTATAGCAAATGTCCACATGATATTAACGTTCTGTAGATGCAACTGCGCATGTGTCCAACAGACGTGCACACGCTCTGATGCTCAGATCCATGTGACATGATAGTCTCCATCCTGTCGACTACACCTCGTGGAATTTGGGAAAGCATTTAGGTAGACTGCAACTGGGGAGTATCAACGTTTCCATTATTTAAAAATTAAAATGAGTGTGCACTAGACTTTTACTTTCGGCGCTTCTAACTGGAGCTCACCAGATGTGTGTCACTGCAGTCTTTAAGCCTGTGACACGTATTTTGGAGGCACACTTGTCTCACAGTAGTCTCCCTGTCTGTCCACACTTTGTATCCATATGTCTATATGTTCCAGTCCACTTCCCGGTGTGTAAGATCAAGCTGCACCGTGAAGAAACAAAATAATCAACAAGGCTACATTTACAACTAGGGAGTCTCTCTTCTAAAGCACCTCTGTCTTTTCCTCTAGCTCTTCCTTTCCTACTTCCTTTTCTTTTTTCTCTCTAAAAATCCTCCCTCTTTCTCCAGATCTCTTTGCCCTGGTGACCCCAAGTTTTCAAACTCCTAACTGTTGCGTCTACCCCAACAACATCACAGGTCATTACAACATAAACGCATACCATAACAGGCACAGTAAATTATTATATATTCACATTAAATCTAGAGACAATCAAATATAAAGAACAAAAAGGGGTAAAATAGGAAAGCAGCATTAGACAGTGTCGACAATCAGTTCTTCAGTGTTCCCTGTCAATAAAGGTACAGAGTAAACTAGTTGAAGAAGCCATAGTAGTCAATTGAAAACAGAGAGAGTGTAATATGGAGAGACTCATCAAAGTGCCCAGGCATCCAAAATACACCTATTGGAGTCTGGAGAATTGTTTGTTTTATCTAAAGCAGAAGAAAATTTAATCCATGCACCCAGATAGCTATGTAAACCCTCAATAACGGAGTGTAGAACTCAAATACACAGTGGGTCAACATGAAAAATTTTGACAACGTTGCAGGACAGCCTTGATATTTATTCTAATTAAGGTTCCGGAACTAGTTGGAATCACTGCCCACACTTTTAACCCTGTGGTATCTTGATGATTTCAGTAACTTTTCTATAGAGCTTTATGCACATGAGAGAATTTTTGAAAATTCCCCAGCTGTGTTTTATGGGTGATCAATATTATGCTGTTATCACCTACAGTATGTTTGCAGCCTGACCCAACTGGTTAACCCCTTAAGGACCCGCCGTTTTTTTTTGTTGTTGTCACGTTCGTTTTTACCTCCTCGCCTTCCCAGAGCCATAACTTTTTTTTATTTTTTCATCTATATAGATATATGAGGGCTTTTATTTTGTGGGACAAGATGTACTTTCTAATGGTGTTATTCACTGTACTATAGAATATACTGTGAAACAGCAAAAAGATTCCAAATGGGACAAATTGTGAAAAAAAAACGTATTTTCGCCATGTTTGCAGAGGTTTTGCTTCTATGGCGTTCAATCTTCGGTTAATACAATGTGTTATCTGTATTCTACAGGTTGATACGCATCGACAATACCAAACATGTAGGGTTTTCGTTATGTTTTGGTACCGTAAAAAAATTCCAAACTTTTTCTATTTTTGAAATTTGTGCGACCAATAACTTTTTTGCACCAACACCTAATGCCGTCAGTAAGGGTGCATTTTTTGCGGGCTGAAGTGTACTTTTTTTCGCTAGCAGTTTGGAATGCATGCAACTTTTTTGATCACTTTTATTCAATTTTTTAAGTGACATAAAATGACCAAAAAACGCAATTTTGGCGCTTGGAATTTTTTTCTTCTACGGTGTTCAGCGTACAGGATAAATTATGTTATATTTTTATAGATGGACTTTTTCAGACGCGGAGATACCAAATATGTGTAACTTTTTTATTATTTTATTGTTTTTATTTGTAAAATGGGGAGAAGGGGTGATTTGAACTTTTAATACTTTTTTTTTGTACTTTAAAACTTAATTTTTTTTACTTTAACATTGAGTCCACCTAGGGTGCTTGACCACTACCAGAGGAAATTGTCATGGTTAATTCACTAACAGAGTTCAAGAAGGGTTTGGATGCATTTCTGGTGTGATAATATAACAAGTTATAGTGACTAGGATTCTGGAGAAGGTTCTGGATACATTTCTTAGATGTAATAATATAACAAGTTATAGTGGGGCTGGGATATGGAGAAGGATTGGTTACATTTCTAGATTGTAATAATTATAACGAGTTTATTGTGACCAGGATTCTGGAGAAGGGTCGGATACATTTTAATAATATTTTTTTTGCTACTTTAAAAGCTTTATTTTTTTTATTTAACATTTGAGTCCACTAGGGTGCTTGGACACTAAAGAGGATACATTGTCTGATGGTTAATTCATAACAGAGTTCAAGAAGGGTTTGGATGCATTTCTGGTGTGATAATATAACAAGTTATAGTGACTAGGATTCTGGAGAAGGGTCTGGATACATTTCTAGATGTAATAATATAACGAGTTATAGTGACTAGGATTCTGGAGAAGGTTCTGGATACATTTCTAGATGTAATAATATAACAAGTTATAGTGACTGGGATACTGGAGAAGGATCTGGATACATTTCTAGATGTAATAATATAACGAGTTATAGTGACCAGGATTCTGGAGAAGGGTCTGGATACATTTCTAGATGTAATATAACAAGTTATAGTGACCAGGATTCTGGAGAAGGGTCTGATTGAGTATACGAGGCAGGATTTATTCCGATTGCCAGATTGGAGTTAGGAAGGAATTCTTTCCCTAACATGAGGACAATTGGCTTTTTGCCTTCCTCTGGATCAACACTTTAACACTTTAGCAACACTTTAGCACAATAGGCTGAACTGGATGGACGTATGTCTTTTTTTCGGCCTGACAAACTATGTAACTATGTAACTAAGTGGCATGATTGTCAATACAGTCTATTGCATTGCATAGACAATGCATTAGACTGTTCCAAGATGGCGGTTTCCCCACTTCCTGTCTGCGGACGGAAGTGGGGTAAACCAGGACATGGGAGTGACGGGAGCCTTCACAAGGCTACCCACTGCCATGTCCGGGCGTCGGATCGCTGCAGCTGTGCTGTGGCGGTGCCGATCGCCCTGAAGCCGCGGCATCTGAATGGTTAAACAGCGCAAGCGGCACTGCCTGTTCGCGATGTAATGGCCGGGTGTTAGCGGCGATTAGCCGCTAACACCCGGCGGCTGTGGAGGGGGGTCGCAGAGCGATCCCCCTGCAAAAGCCCCTTAACGACCCTGGGACGTACTCATATGTCCAGGGTCGTTAAGGGGTTAATAGTCTTTAGGACTGCATCTACCACTCAGTCAGACTGAGGTTAATAAACATTGTGCAGTTATATGTGCTTTATGTGAGAGACAAAAAATGTCCTGATGCTCATTCCCTTCTGTGTTTCTGTGGCATAAGAGAACCCTGTCTTTTCCCTTAAGAGCTTTTCTCCCCCACTGCCTTATGTCTTAGTATGCTCTTAAGGTCAGAGCAGGGGCATAACTACTGGGATAGCAGATGTAGCAGCTGCCCCGGGGCCCGGGCTCTCAGATCATTAATGTCGGAATCAGTTGAAACAAGTAATAGTCCTATAAATTTTAGGGGCAAAAACAATAGATTTTATCCAGTTAGTTCAAGGCCGGCTCTTTTCAGGAAAGAGTAGATAAGGATTTAACACTGTTATGTACACAAGAAAAGAGGACTAAAACTATACAAAACATCACTGCAGAAGAGCGGAAAGCCCTGTCACAAATTAAAAACTACAAGGAGGTTGTGGTGAGAGCCGCAGATAAAGAGGGGTCTATAATTGTTTTGGACAGAGAGCTCTATCGCAGAGAGAATTTAAAAGTGTTACAAGATCAAGATACTTACTATAGATTGCAAAAAGATCCTAAAAGTGAGTTTAAGACACTCCTGAGAGTTTTATTACAGAGAGGAGTATCTTTAGGAATCTTTTCTCATCAGTCAGCAGAACATCATATAGTGCTGGTGTTTCACTCTCTACCAAAAGTGCTTAAAGGCATTTCCCCCCCTCCTTTACGGCCAATTGTTGCCGGTTTAGGCTCACTACATGAACACCTGGGCCAGTGGGTAGACACTATACTACAGCCCTTAGTGGTCAGTCTACCTGGATCCCTTCATGACACAAAACATCTTATTAAGAGCATTGAACAGGTTACTTGGACCCAGGGATGCAGTTGTCTTTCGTGCGATGTGGTCGGATTATATTCTTGTATGCCGCACGATACCACTTTGTCTTGCCTTCATATCATTTACAAAAATATAGTGGTTTTTCTGCAGAAAAACAAAACTACATAACTTTGGTAGTGGAATATCTAATATCACATAATTACTTTATGTTTGAGTCTCAATTTTTCTTGCAGAAGAGAGGTGCGTTTATGGGGGCACGTTTCTCCCTCTCGCTGGCCGGCATTTTTATGTTGGTCTGGGAGGAGAGGTACCTCTTTCTAGACACTTGTCCTTTCTCCCCCCACATCATCTGGTATGGAAGGTACATAGATGACCTCCTGATGGTCTGGGGGGGAAGGGAGTGTCAGAATCACAAGCCCTTGAGTTTGTCAAATACATGGGCACTAATTCGATGAGCCTCGGTTTCACTTTTTTAAGAGAACAGGTCATACACTTTCTCGGTGTAACCCTAACAGGTAACATTAATGAAAGAATTATAGTGTCTCCTTACCAAGAACCTACCGCATGCAATTCTATATTGGAGCGGAATCATGTCATCCCTGTCACGTTATTGAAAATATTCCTTATGGGGAACTAGTTAGAATGAAAAGATGTTGCAAAATATGAAATTGCAGAGAGGAATACAAGCCAGAGATTACTACAACGAGCTTATGCCCCATAAATCTATTATTAGAGCTCAAAGAAAAATGAGATCAGTTGAGAAGGAATCCCTGCTGCAAGATAATTCTAAAATAATTGAGAAAAAAAGACTACATTACCTTCTCTATTACTTACAGTCAGCAGTATCGAGAGATAATCAAAATTATTAAAAGGCATTTGCCAATATTGTACACTAATCCACAGATGCAAAATCTTCTACAAAATAACACCCAATTTATTTCAAGAACTCCGACATTGGGGTCTTTGCTTTCACCTAGTCTTCTTCTTAGTGCAGTTTTCCCACGAGAAAATTGGTTATCGGTTACAGGATTTTACAAATGTGGACACACGCAGTGTACTGCTTGCAAATATGCATTTAAAACTAAAACATTTTGTTTCTTTTTCAAATAACAAGAGTTTCAAAATAAACAATTATATCAATTGCAACAGCAAGTATTTTGTCTACCTCACCTCATGTAACACCCGTTGTGTCCAGTACATGGGATGCACCACAGGGTCTCTAAAAATCCGGATTAGGAGGCACCTCTCAGATGCCATAAGATCAGAATGCTTTAAGTGCTCAAGTGTTTCTAAACACTTTAAGGAAAAGCACGGAGGAGATCTTACATCGTTCAGTTTCTGTGCTATTGAGAGGGTTTTGCTTCGACCTAGAGGCGGAAACTGGCAGCGCAAGCTGCTAGACAGAGAATCGATGTGGATATTTAAATAAGGCACCAGAACTCCAGCGGGGCTTAATATCCTGCAGGACATAACATATCACTATTGAGTTGCTCCCAATACTTTCTGTGAGTTTATATTATGTGATTATTATAAAGGCAATGTATGTTTTTTATGTACATTTCTTCTATATACTGGAGTTTTAAGATCGATAAATATTTTGTTTTAACATATGTTTGTATGATACAAAAAGGGAGGGAGTAGGAGTGGTTTCTCTATTTTTCTCCCGATCATGTGACTAAGCAACTTCCTCTAAATAGGCAGTTTCATTTCTTGTTTGCTAGACTACGATCAAGGACATATGTTCCGAAAAGCGTCAGTCTATAAGTCGCAACAACATCATGCCATGTTAAGTTATGGCTGTCTATGCATTTGTTGTACCATCTCCATGATTTTTCTTCGCTTTTAATAAAGTTGGACGTTTTACTTCTACCTTGCTTGGTGTCTCGGAGGAAGCTGGCTTTTCCCTATTTTGCAAGTACCAGGCTCTTAGGAGGCCAGGCCCCGGTGCAGCTTCTAACACGTCTGTTACCCCGGTAGTCACCGGTAGTAAACATACCAGTTTGCATACTGCCTCTGAACGCCCGGGCCCTCCGAGCGTTCAAAGGAAGGTCTGCTTGCAGTTAGCAGAGTGAAGTCTTCCTGCAGGGTTAGGGGGAGAGCAGCAACCTTTTGCAGCTGCTTTACTATGGGGCCCGCACTCCTTGGGGGCCGGGCCAGCAACAAACAAACTTCCTGCTTGGCCCCCAGGGTCATAACATAGGTAGTATCCTTAGGGAGCAGCACAATCCCCTCACAGCTCCACGGAGCTGCTCCCTCAGCAGCCCCCTCCTCCCCTCTGCTTCATACTCACACTGCCTCCAGCTGCTGCATGCACAGTCGGGACGGGGGAGGAAGGGTGTCTGCACTACCAGCTGGGAGAAGCTCCTCCTTCCCCACCGAGACCTCTGGACTGCCTGAGGGCTGCAATGCAAACACGTAAGTGTGTGTATGTATAGATGTGTGTGTCTGTAATGTGTTTATGAATATACATGTGTGTGTAGATGTGTGTATATATGTGTGTCTTGAAGTCTGTGTTGTGTTTGTGTAATATCTAAGTGACCAGTATTCAGTGCAGGGAGAAGAGGGTAAAGCTCACACAATAAAAACATAAAGTAAAATCTATTGTTTAAACAAAGAACCGCAGTCCACTATTATCAGCATGTGAGTGATGTGTGCGGGATGTGTCTGGCGTGTGTGGGATGTGGCGGGCGTGTGACTGGCCTGCGACTAGCATGTGCAGGATGTGTCTGGCGTATGACCGGCGTGTATGGGATGTGTCTGGCATATGACCGGCGTGTACGGGATGTGTCTGGCGTGTGCGGGATGCGTCTGGTGTGTGAGTGGCGTGTGAGGAATATGTTTGGCGTGGGCAGGATGTGTCTGGTGTACACTATTTTTTCCGTTATTCTTGACTAGTGTTGAGCGATTATTATCGACAAAGTTGAAATCGGCACAGTTTTTATGGTGATCGGATTTTTTAGATCATGCGATAATTTAGGTTAAAATCTGTGCATCATCTATTAAGATCGTGCCTTTTTCGGCGCTTCCTGTAATTTTGGCGGCCAGCAAATCAGATTACAGAATAGAGCAGGGTGAGATGTGTGTGCGACGTCATGACTGGGATGTGTATGGTTGCGATTGGCTGGAAAAATCACATGAACCTCGTTTACATAGAACAGCGTTTCCTGTTCAGCCTCAGTGTCTCTCAGCGTCTCAGAGCAGAAGGACGTGCGCTCTGCTTGTGTCCAAACAGCTCAGCGAAATTATTATATTTCTTCACAGAGAAACCTCTACTATTAGCTGTGATCCTTACAATTTAGTTAGATTAGAGATTGGAAGATTTTATATAGTTAGGTATGAGAATTTTAAAGGAACATCTACCGCTGTAAAGTCACGGGGGGGAGCGGAGGGGGGGCCCCGCGGGGCGAACACAGACAAGCTCTATAAAGAATACTGATAAAGTTCACCAAGACTTAGTGTAGACATTTGCAATAGCTTTATTATTAAAGTTTTCTATTGAAATATTTCCTGGATATTGGGCAGCCTGAATTTATAGGATACACATCTTTTCTAGTAACTGCAGGTCTCTTTGTTAGGTGCAAAACTCCACTTTTATTATCAGTATACATTTCAGATAGGTGTTCATTTTCAATTTCCCCTTTCCCAAACCTTTGTTGATATATCCACCTTGTACTTAAATTAGAAACCAGCAAGTCAGAAACAGGTTGTTTAGGTGCCAAAAATCCTTGTAATATCCGAATAAATTTCAGATACGTTTTTTTTTTGATTTGGCACACTACAGCTTTGTTATTTTAGGCACCTTGCACTTAAATGTTAATACTGCAATTTTTTAGTCACCACAGGTGAATTGATAGGTGCCAAAAATACCTTTTATTATCCAAAATTCATTTCAGAAAACGTGTTTTTTTTCACTTTGGCGCAGGCAGCTTTGTTGATAGATTACTTTGCATTTTAAATATGAATACAGCAATTTTGTAGTCACCAAGGTGAATTGATAGGTGCCAAAAAATACCTTTTATTATCCGAATACATTCAGATACGTGTTTTTTTTACTTTGCCGCGGGCCCAAAGCTTTGTTGATAGATCTACTTTGCAGTTAAATTTGAAATACAGCAAATTTTGTAGTCACCACAGGTGAATTGATGGGTGCCAAAAATACCTTTTATTACCGAATACATTTCGTACGTGTTTTTTCACTTTGGCGCAGGCCAGCTTTTTTGATAGATCTACTTTGCAGTTAAATTTGAATACAGCAATTTTTTTAGTCACCACAGGTGAATTGATAGGTTTCCCAAAAAAATCCCTTTTTAAATTATCCGAATACATTACAGATACGTGTTTTTTGACTTTGGCGAGGCCAGCTTTGTTGATAGATCTACTTTGCAGTTAAATGTGAAAAACAGCAATTTTGTAGTCACCACAGGTGAATTGATAGTTTACAAAAAATACCTTTTATTATCCGAATACATTACAGATACGTGTTTCTTGACTTTGGCGCAGGCCAGCTTTGTTGATAGATCTACTTTGCAGTTAAATTTGAATACAGCAATTTTGTAGTCACCACAGGTGAATTGATAGGTTCCAAAAATACCTTTTATTATCCGAATACATTACAGATACGTGTTTTTTGCACTTTTGCCCAGTCCAGATTTGTTGATAGAGCCACCTTGCAGTTAAATTTGAATCCAGCAATTGTGTAGTTACCACAGGTGAATTGATAGGTGCCAAAAAATACCTTTTATTATCCGAATACATTACAGATACGTTTTTTTTTAACTTTGGCGCAGGCCAGCTTTGTTGATAGATCTACTTTGCAGTATATTTGAATCCAAGCAATTTTGTTTTGATTTGAGGGATTTGAGAATAGCTGTGATTTGCCGTCTTTTAATAAGAGACTTTCCAAAACTCTTCCATACCTTCTCAAATTTGTATATTTCTGAACATGGAGCGAAATTCAGGAGGTAAGCGAGCAAAGAGGGGGGTAGGACATGGAGGTAGAGGTACGAGAGAAGGTGCTCATTTCCGGGGCTGGCAACAACACGCATGCCAGCGGATCATCAGTTGCAGGACCGTCAGGCCCGTCATCGCGGTCAGGGCCCTGTGAATCTCAGTAACGAAACAGCGTCGCCCAAACTGTTCTTCAGTGGTTAATGCAACTGCAGCATCTCTTTAACATTTGCTATCAATCCCTGTATTGAGACAACCGATTTATACAATTAAAAAAAGAAAACAAAGACATGGTGGGATTCCATCCTATTTTAAAAAGTGTTTTTCTAGAATTAAAAATACTAAAAAACTTGCATGTACAAAATAACTGGTAAAAAAATTCCCCTGAATTGTACAAGGGAGGTACAGGAAAACTTGACCAGATGTAGGTTATTCAGAGGCATGGGGTATGGAGCACGGACAGAGAACAAAGTAGAGACAATTTCCTCCAGCACAGTGAGTAAAATAAGAAAAAGAATTCCAAGAAAAAGGGCACCTGGGTGGAACAGGAGCGTTAACCCCCAGTATTTCCAAGTGAAGCTCAATTGGTCCGCACTCATACGGAGGGGCAAGCGCTACCCAGGACAGGGACAGTATATGTCCAGTGAAACTAAAATGGTGGTTGAAAGACTTGTTTTCCGGCACTTTTAAATTTGTGGGTCAGACAGGTTTAATGGTCATTCTGCGGTACAGGACAGATATAGTCAATGTCCAGTTCAACTAAAATGGTGGTTCAAAGACTCCTTTTTCCGGCACTTTTTAAATGTGGGGGTCATGCAGGTTTGGGGCTCATGCTGTGGCCCAGGACAGGTATAGTCAATGTCCAGTGAAACTAAAATGGTGGTTGAAAGACTCCTTTTTCCGGCACTTTTTAAATGTGGGGGTCATGCAGGTTTGGGGCTCATGCTGTGGCCCAGGACAGGTATAGTCAATGTCCAGTGAAACTAAAATGGTGGTTGAAAGACTCCTTTTTCCGGCACTTTTTAAATGTGGGGGTCATGCAGGTTTGGGGCTCATGCTGTGGCCCAGGACAGGTATAGTCAATGTCCAGTGAAACTAAAATGGTGGTTGAAAGACTCCTTTTCCCGGCACTTTTTAATTTGGGGGTCAGACAGGTTTAATGGTCATTCTGCGGTACAGGACAGATATAGTCAATGTCCAGTTCAACTAAAATGGTGGTTGAAAGACTCCTTTTTCCGGCACTTTTTAAATGTGGGGGTCATGCAGGTTTGGGGCTCATGCTGGGGCCCCAGGGACAGGTAAAAGTCAATTTCCAGTGAAACTAAATGGTGGTTGAAAGACTCCTTTTTCCGGCACTTTTTAAATGTGGGGGTCATGCAGGTTTGGGGCACATGCTGTGGCCCAGGACAGGTATAGTCAATGTTTGTTGAAACTAAAATGGTGGTTCAAAGACTCCTTTTCCCAGCACTTTTTAATTCTGGGGGTCAGGCAGGTTTGGGGCTCATGCTGTGGCCCAGGACAGGTATAGTCAATGTCCAGTTCAACTAAAATGGTGGTTGAAAGACTCCTTTTCCGGCACTTTTAAATCTGGGGGGTCATGCAGGTTTGGGGCTCATGCTGCGTTCCAGGACAGGGATATTCAATGTCCAGTTCAAGTAAGATGATGGTTCAAATCATACTGCCTTCTGGCACTTTTTAATTTGTGGGTGATGCAGGTTTAAGGCCCCGTTCACACGGCTTATTTGCCGACGGATTGGCGCCGTATTCCGCGCCGGATTTGCGCTTCAATACGGCGCCAATCCGTCGGAGTCATTATGGTAATCCATTGCTCTCATAGAGAACAGTGGATTCCGTCGCTCCTCCTCGCTCGGCAAATCCGCCGCGGGGGGAGAAAGTGACATGCACATTATTTACGGTGCGGACGCGCCGTAAACAATGCATTGTCTATGGGGCCGGGAGCGGCGCCCCGCCGCGCTCCGGCCCCGCCCCCGTCCCGCCCCTTATTCACGGCGGATTTGTGCGCTCAATACGGCGCACAAATCCGTCGGGAATAAGCCGTGTGAACGGGGCCTATGGGTCATGCTGTGGTAAAAGACAGGGATAGTGAATGTTGTGTGATTTTTTTTCTGTGGCTTTTATAACCTAAGTGTGTTGCCTAAAATGTAGCACGTATCCATTTGACTGTTGTGGATGTTAATTCCAGCTTCTCCAGCCCTGTTTGGGTGTAAGATTGAAGTGTTGTTGCTCTCCCATAGACTTTAATGGTCATCGCTCATAATCGATTGCTCACTATCGACTATCTGGTCGATGATGGTCGACTATCGACCATCGACCGATGTCGATGGCCAACGCAATCACTCAACACTATTCTTGACAGAACTTGTGATAAGTTAATTTTTTTTTTAACGGACCAGGGGGGGCGGGGGGGCATTGAAAAGTTTGCTATGGAGCCCTGCCATTTCTAGTTCTGCCCCTGGGTCAGATGGCAATACTATAGATATAGAGTGTTTCAGCCATGCAGAGCTGCAGATGGTCACTGGTAAACTATTACATAACATATTATGGTTTTGCAATATAGCTCAAGATCAACTAGGGATGAGCAAATCGATTCTGACGGTGGAAGTGGAATTCGCATAGAATTTCAGGAAAAATTAAATTCTGAATGAAGCCGAATTTCCTGGCGATTCGTGGTAATGAGTAGTTTTTTTCTAAAATGGCCGTGAGCACATGGCGTGACATGGGGCAAAGAACTATGGGAGAAAGAAAGGAACGCCCTCAATGCCATGACATGTAGACATGCAACCAATCAGCAGCCAGTCAGCTTCTGTGATGTCACAGCCCTATAAATAGGCCAGCCATTTTACATTTTGCCACTTGTCACTGTGTCTCTTATGCACATGGATCTCTCTCCAGCAGCTCTTGCTTGTACTCTGTGCCAAACACTTCCGATTTTATAGTTGCTGGGGTTAAATACCTTTCAACTACATAGTGTGTGTGTCATATACACACATGTTCCTGAACCAGCATTTTTTATTTTGGGATATTGCTCTCTGTGGTAAAGAGTTACTTTTTTCACTTATAAGGTGAAACACCTTTGAAACACAGCTTGTCTATTTGGCATATATAGAGATGAGCAAATTTATAAAAAAAAATTGATTTGCATTAAAAAAAAGCTATTTCCAGGCTGCAGAGAGCCTGTATGGCATTACAGAAATATACATAGGGAGCATGGTTTGGTATTGAAACAATGCTATGATTTGCAAATATTTAATTTACTTGTCATCTCTGTTTTGGATCAACTCCTGTTTCGTTTTGGCTTTAGCAATACTGATGGATTATTGACTGATTGAAAGCGGACACTGACGGATCAAAGGAAGGGCAAAATGATCAGTGAGGTCAATGCAAAATTACTGCTGACACCCTCTCCACTTTGTTGGGGGCGGGGCTCTACATGTATCACGGTTTAACAGAACAGGTTCTGTCATAATCTGTGGAATCATCTGATGACGGTGTAAAAGGACGCTATAGTGGCTATAGTGACGCTATAGTGGGATCTTGGCCCTCTGCTCGGTTCTTTATAGCTGGCACTGACATTACCCTGTCCGACTGTTTTCCCACTTCACTCATTTGGTCAGTTTTGGACCCGTAACTGCCCAAATAAGTGAAGTGATTCTAAGAGCGGAGCCTGTCATCCGCGTGTCGTACTAAATCACAGCATTGTTTCAGTCCCAATCCACATTCCATATGCATATTTCTGCAACACACAATATTCTACAACACCATACAGGCTCTCTGCAGCAAGGAAATAGCTGTTTTTAACGCGATTCGCCGCAAATAAATTCGGAACAATACGTTTTGGGCAAAATGCGGCGAATCGGATGAATCGAATTTTTGAGAAATTCGCTCATCTCTATTAGCAACCTCTAAATATACTTGTTTAGCTTTGTAAATGCAGCATAAAAATAGTAAATATGTGAATCTGAAAATAATCAGTATATAACATCTAGATTTATGGTTAGTTGGAAAGGCCATATTCATATTGTGAATGGATAAAACATAATATGTAAAACGGGGACGTGGCCTGCCATGATAGAGGACAGACACTGGTAGTGAGAGCTCCAGCTGGGCCGTTCAAAACCAAGGTGCCTACATCTCATCTTATGGGTCCTAAACGCCAGAAAAGACACCTAAGGAGGTCCATGAATACCTCAGCAGCAGAGATCTTTATCTCCAACTTCTTTTCCCCTCTTGAGGATCTGCAGTCAGCCTCAGGAGCAAGCTCCCCAGAACGGGTGCCATCTTACCCAGGCCGCAGCATGATTCCTGGCATTCGGAGCACAGAACCTGCAGGTCTCACAGCCTCTACCTGAAAGAGTAGGCAGAAGAGGCAGAACGACGTGCAGCAGACAGCAGACACCTCTCCTGAGCCCCATGACACCACTGTCATGCAGCAGAGAGGAGACAGTGTACTGAGTGCAGGAAGCTCTCCATGGGTTCTGGTATATTTGGAGGCCTATAGCAGACCCCTATTAGTATTATATTGTTATTGTTACCCCCATGTATATTTACCCATAATGATTCCACCTTTTCATTCCCTGTACCTATATATATATCTTCCCGCAGTGTTGGCTTCAGACAGGATTTTACATAGAGACAGACACCTCCCCCATTCCGGTATTTAAGATCCCTTCTAAATAGACTGTAATCCTGTAAGTTAACCGCCCAGTCGTAGCTCTCGTCCAGCCATGTCTCAGTTATCCCCACTATGTCATATTTTACTTCAGCTATTAGTAAAACTAGTTCATTTATTTTGTTGGTCAGACTCCGGGCATTGGTTAGCATGCAATTTAGAGATTTTACAGTTTTTATTCCTTTCTCCCTGATCTTTTTAAAATATTGCTTCACCCCCTCCCTCCAACCCCCCTGATTTTTTACTTAAATTTCCAAACTCTCTATTTCCCCTATTTGGCACGTTATATGTGGAGTTTAAACCCCCCTTCCCCGTCCCCAGTTTAAATTTTTCCTCCAAATTCCCGTTTCCTTTTTTCCCCAAAAACAAACTTTCCCCCCCCCAATTTTTGGTGCAGCCCCCCTCCCTTACATAGAGTCTGTAGCCAAGAAAGAAGGGCCCGCCCAGTTTTCCAAAAAAACCCAAAAACCCCTTCATTTTTACCAATTTTTTTAGCCCAATTTTTTCACCTTTTTAATATCTCTCTTTCCCCCTTGGGGGGTGGCCCGGGGGAAATTTTGAATTTTTCTTCACCTAAAATCCCAGGGACAAATTTGCTTTTTTTTGGGAAATTTAAAAGATACCCTGAATTGGAGGGGGATGTCTTCTTGGTTACAAAAAAAGAGTTATTTGTCAGCACTGGGGAAGACTTAAAAAAAGCTGGAAAACAAGGGGTCTCAAAAAGGGGGTTAAATCTGATGTTCGGGCCCTTTCAGGATAAAAGTCCACAACTTGAAAAATTCCAGGACGTTTCCCCTTTTCAGCCCTACCCTCCGGGCTGCAAATTTCCCCTATTGCAAACCAAAAAAAAAACCCCAAAAAACGCTTACTGATCGCTTAGAGGGTTTGAAAATCGCAAAAAGAAGGAAACAATGTAAGTGTGAGGGGAAATTCCAAAAAACAGTAAAGACACAAAAAATTAGGACCCAATTCCCCTAACAAAGTTGTTCAATTCTTTATTGGGGAAAGTGAGGATTCACATATGAAATAGATTGGGAAAACCGAACGCTGCCGCCCCCAAAGTCAAGGGGCCCCGAACAACGGGGGTGTGATTTGCCCTTTCCAAATTTTTTCAGTAAAAAAGAAGAAATTATGAAAAAGGGTTCGAACCATCCCTACTTAAACTTTTTTGAAGGGGGGCCCAAAAATTTTTCTATTTCCCGATCTATCTAGACGGACTTTTGGGCAAGGGGTTTCGGACCAGGGCCACCCGCTATCGGGGCTTTTAGGCAAACCAAATTTTCATTACCCTTGGGGTTAAACCCCCTTTCCCCGTATGTCCGCCCCAGGGTGCTGGCCCCGATCCTTCAAAACACCAAAGGGGGTTACCAAATTTCCCCTTTTGCCTTAAAGCTACCTCAGTGACTTGCCCGGGTGGGGGGCATCTAAAAAGAGCAACCTCCCAAAACCCAAAAGTGGCAGAATTTAAACATACATCCCCCAAAAGGGGTCCCTCGATCTCTGCTATCCAAAATAAAAAGACCACATAGGGCCCAAGAATGTAAAGGGGGTTGAAAAAGGGGGATGTCGCCCGTTAGAGAGGATTGCTTACAAAAACCGTAAGAGTGTTTTAACTAGAAGTTTTATATTTTCTTTTTTTCCCAGGTGTCTATAAAAAATTTAACCCAAATAGGAGGATCTTTAAAAATTTTATTTACTGTTTGGGGCATTTGTTGGTCGTCATTTACTTTAGTTTTAACCCGTTATAGATTGAATTTAAAAAAGGCCCCATGGAGTTTGAAGTCCCTTTGCCAAATTTAATGAAGTTTGGAAAATTTTGGGGTACGGAAATTTTTTCTATATAAAAAGTTTCCCAAAAAAAATTTTTTTTTTTTTTTTTTTTCTTCAGGTAGACATTTCCCCCCCCCCCTCCCCCCGTAGGAATATGTGGGCATTGCAAAGTGCGTTTTTCGCTGCTTGGGTTGCTGAAAGGTTCGCTAATTTTTCTTTTTTTACCCTTTGCTGTTTGGCTTTTTTTTTGGTTTTAAAGGGTTTAGCTATGTTTTTATGTTTTAATTTGGGGTGCTGTTTGGGGGTGATTTTTTGGGGACCTCCTTTGGGGGGTGGCAAACCCAAACACATTTAACACTTTTTATTCTAATGATAGTCTACAATAGTATCCCCTTTAATGTTAAAAAGGGTTTTAAAATTCCAGGGGGGGGGGGAAAAAATCCCAAAATTCTTTAAAAACCTTGGGACAAGAGGGAAAGGGTTTACAAAATTATGTATTCAGGAAACCCACCTTATTTTGAAACAATTCATCTTTCAAAAAAAAAGGATACTTCCTTTGTTTTGTCAGGGGTTTAACCCCCAATCAAAAAAAAAAGGGGGTGCCGGTTTTTTATACTTTAAAAATTTTACATGCCCCAAAGTCTAGAGGTTTAAAAAAAGGCCCAAAATTTCAAGGTTGTCCCTTTGGCCCCTTTTTGAAATTGAGAACGCAAACTAACATTTCAAACAAGGGCAACTCCTTTTTTTTGTAAGATGTGGATGGGAAATTTAAAAAAAATTTCGCGCAAGGTAAAAATAATATGTATGGGGGACTTCAATTTTGCCCTTTAACCTGGTTGCCCTCATCCCGGCAAATCCAAAATACTAAAGGATCAAACTTAACCCAAAAAAAAAAAAATATTTTTATTTTTTGCAGTAATTATGCTTGGAGAGTCAGCCACACTAAAAATGAGGGATTATTTCCTTTTTTTTCAAACCCCCTAAGGGCTTACCGTGGCAAAAGACTCTATTTGTACAAACAAACCTTCTGTCATCTTCCAAAAAAATTCTATAGGTAATATATCGTTATTGACCGCCCCCAGTAAATTTTGAAACTTCCCACTTTTTATTTAAAAGGAAGCAAAAAATTTTAAAGAATCGATCCTTAAAAAATTTCCCCCGGTGTGCAGGAAATTTCCCAAAAAGATTAATAAGTTCTACAAACAATGCACAGATCCCTCTACACCCCAGGGTTAAATGGGAAGCTTGAAGTTTTTGGTGCGCGGAGTTTTAATCAAAGTGGGTCAAGGGTCAAAAAAGAAGCAGCAGCAAAAATACAGTTTTCTTATTAAAAAGTCAAATTGGAGGGGGAACCCCATAAAACCCCCAAATTGAGAAAAATGAACGGGGGAAAACACCAGGTCCCGACTTTAAATTAAACGATTTTTTGACAAAAAATCTGGCTCCTTTAAAAACGTTTTGGCAATTTCTTTTTTATATGTGGAGCAAAAAGCCCAGAAAAATGTTTGCACGTGCGCTCCCCGGAAAAAGAAACCCGTTACTTATTCCTCTATTAAATACCAACTGGTCAATTGACACACCCCCCACAGATTTTGGAACAATTTTTTATTCTTTAAGGGGGTGTACAATCTCCTAGGGGTTTCCCACTCTTCGATTTCTGGGGGGATTTTTGAAGAAATCTTTACGCCAAAGGGCTCTTCAGAAAAATTTTGTCCCAATTAAAGTTACCAAATTTTTACCGACAATTTTCAAAAAGCCATTTATTTCTACCTGTAGGTAAGAGTCCAGGCCCTGATGGGTTTTACTGCAAAAAATTTTTTAAAAACCCTTTAAGGCCCCACTAGCGAACCCTTTTTTGATGTTTAAAATCAATTTTTCCCCTTTTAGCTTTTTAGAAGACTTTTCACTGTAATTCCCCGCAGGTAAAGGGCCCCTTTTCTTTTTCCCCAGCTATAAGGGCCTATTCACTTTTAAATTACCGATACTAATTTATTTACTAAAATGAGGCAAAGGGCTCAAAATTTAATTTTTGGGAAACTAATTCATTTTGATTTAGGTGGGTTCGGGCCCATCAAAGGAAGCCCTGGCAATACCCTAAAAACTTTTTTTTATCATAAATCAAAGGGTTTATCATCAAAAAAAAACCATGTTTATCCTATTGCTGGATTTCGGGAAAAACGTTTGCCCGAGTTTCACTGGGGATTTTTTTCAGTTGGGTCCCATTTAAAAAATTGGGGTGGGTCCCGTTTGATGCACAGAAACCTTGCCCCCATATCATGCCCTTGCGCCCAGTTTAAAAATAAATGGGTCCCCTTTCCCGGCCGTTTCAGATCCCCAAAGGAAAAAAGGCAGGGATGTCCGATAAACCTATTCTATATGTCATTTTTTTATGGAAAAATCTGATCGTCCCTTAGAAAAAAAAGGGGGATGTGGGGAAAGGTTTTCCCAAAAAAAAGGATCAGCAATACAAATGCTATGTATTTTTCCCGATTTACCCCCTTTTATACATTGCACATTTCCATTACTTTTTCCGGTTTAATGAATTTCCTAAAGGGAATTTTTGGGCCCAACCCTTTAAAAATAAATTTTTTTTAAAAGTTTGCATTTAAAAAATTAAAACCCCCTAAGCCCGGTAGTTTGGGGCCCAATTTTAAAAAAATTAAAAAACCATTTTTAAATGCGCTAAGCTAATTTAATTACCTAGGGATTTCAAATCCCGTACCAAACACTTTTTTACGACCCTCAACTATGCTCCCCTTTTAACTTCTAAAAAAACTGTCCCTTTGCAGATGGCATAAAAAAAATTTTTCCCTTTTGGGGGGGGGAGGGTTTAAACTTTCTAAAAGATGGGAAAATCCTTTCCCCGTTCCCGTTATACCCTTTTTCCCGGGGTTTTCTCAAAATTTTGCTCCCAAAAACCTTTTTAGGGGATCAATTAAAAATTTTTTGTGCACTTTATGGGAAAAAAAAGCCAAGAATTGTGAAAAACATTTTGATTCGATCCAAAAAAAAGGGTGGATTGGTTGCCCCGAATCAAGTAATTTCTAGGGGCAGCGGCCGCCACCCGAGTGATAGATGGTTCCCCCAATTTTGGGCAACGAAAGTTGGGGGTTTAGATGGAAGAGGCAATAATCGGCCCCCATTATCAGTCTACCAAAGGACACTATTTCTATAAAACTATACTTTTACTATATAGGAAAAAGGGTTAAAACCCAAATTTCCCCTTGTTTCCAGAATTTACATCTTCTGGTTTTCAGGGTGGTTTGGGCCCCAAAAAAAAAGGTATTCTTTCCCCAAAAGGGCCTTTATCCCTAAAAAGGGAATACAGCCCTAATCAATATCTATCCCACCCCTTTTATATTTAAAAAGGGGGGGGGGGGGGGCTCAAAAAATTGAAAATTCTATTTTCATGACTTTTTGGGGCAACCCACCCCCTTTAAAAAATTATGAAAAACTAATTCCCTTTCGGGAAGGAATCACCCCAAACCCTGGTTTTCCCGTATATTTCAAATTTAGGGCATTTTTACATGTTAAAAAAAAGAAATAGATTTTTCATTGGGGTTTAAACAGGGGAATTTTAAAATTTCTATGTGCTCTTAAGAAACCTCGCCCATCTCATCTTTTCGTATTTCAACATGGGTAATTAATTTTCCCTTTTTCCCTTTACAAAACCCACCCTTTTTAAGGAAACGGGTGGGGAAATAACTAACCCCTCCCTTTACTGATTTAAAGGGGTGGGAGGGAAAACGTGTATTTTAAAAAAATAGGGGGATCGGTTTTCTTGCCCAATCAAGAAAACAACTTTAAAAATTCTGTTTTAGATTGTATTGGGGGACCAACCCTCCTTAATAAAACTATATCCCCCTTTTCCCCTCTGGGGAAACACAGGGATCAAAAGGGCCCATTCTGGTGGGGGTGGGGAGACCAGTCTTTTGGGCCCGGTGATTGACATAAATTAAAATTTAAACCCCGGAAAAAAACCTTGCAGAATTTATCCCTCCTTTTTCCCCTTTTTTTATGTTCCCCCAAAAAAAATTATGCCCCAAAGGGAAGCCTCATGCTCTTTTTTTAGTAGCGCAAGGTTTTTTGGGTCCCAAGACTTTGGAGATCCACCCTAATTCCGTCGATCCATCCTTTGGGTTTTGGGAGATTTTTCCCTCTACAGGAAAGGAAAGGAAAACAGAGCAGATAATTCTCCCCCTCCTCGACAAGCCCAAAAGGACATGGAGGGATTGGGGGTTCCTTCCCCCTCTTTTCCCCGAAAAATCCCACCTCTATAAGGGTGTCTTTGTTTCTTTTGGGATCTTTTTTCTTGACTAGATATAGAACGAAGGGTTGGGTGGCCCCGGGGGTCTCCGCGGGAAATGCATTTAAAGGCGGGACTTAGTTTTCTTTTTATTTTTGTTTAATGGGAAATTTTTGGGTCTGATGATTTTCTTAGTTCAGACTAATTTTTTATTGCTTTTTCTGTAGAATACCCATCACAATAATAGTAAAAATTTTTTGGTTTTAACCCTTTTTTTTGTTGGTTTAAAAATCCCGGGCCCTTGTTTATTTCATGAGGTTATTTAAGCCAAATTTTAAAAAGTTAATTTGAAATGTCTAGTGTATTCTGTTAGTTGTGAAAATTTCAAAAAGGTTGTTGTATTAAATTTTTTTTTTTTTGTACTGCTGATTGGGGATTTGTTTAAAAAAAAATTACTTCCCTTTTAAAAATGAAAAAAAAAAAAAAAATGTGAAAACGGTTTTTTTTGTAAGCCAATTTTAACATTGTTTAATATACCCAGTCAAGGATGCATTGTCCTTTCCAATATAAGGGGTTGCAATGCAATACTCAACGAAAGGAAGGGGTAAAAAAAACACAATGGAAAGAGAAAAGGGTGGAAAAAAACCCAAAAATTTGCCAAAAAGGTACAAAAATTTTTAAAAAGGGTTTTTGTATTTTGGGTTAGGTAAATTTAAAAAGGCAAGCTTTTTATTCAAGAATTTAGAAAAAAACTTATAAAGAAAGAAGAACTTTGGGTCATTGGCATTGTATTTTCTGACACAAGGTCTACCTCTGGAACGCCCACATTTTTGTGAGTTGGGGGGAAAAGGGCCCCCTGATCTTTAAAACCCTTTCTCCTTAACTTTTTTTTTTAAAATGTAGACCCTTGTAGTTGAGTTGTCCATCTGAAGTTTTACAGATCTTCCTTCTTACTGAGGAAGGGGGTGAAGAAAAACCCCAAATTTCCCAAGCCTGAGTTCCTTCAAATTTGAGAAAAAAAAGGGGGACCACGGGGAAGGGTAAACCTTTTAAAATGTAAATTCTTCAATTGACCCCCAAAGCTTGGGAAGTTCTGTTGGAATAAGCAATTGGGTTTGGGGACAAAGATTCCCAAAAAAATTTGGGAGGGGGAAGAGTTTTGGGGAAGCTTTTTTAGAGAACCTCAGTAACTGAGTCTAAGTAGTAAGGGTTTGGGTTTTAGGGGTGCCTAGAAACATGACCCCTCGGGGGGTAGCCCAGGGAAATCTTGTAAGGCCTTTTTTGACCCGGGGAATTTTGGGGCCAAACATCCCTCTTTCAAAAATGATACAAGGTTTAATTTAATTTAAACCCTTTTAAATCTTAGGTTTTTTTTGATTAGGAAAAAATTAAAGACCCTTTTAGTTTCGTTTTCGAAAAAAGTTTCTTCAGAATTTAAATTTTTTAAAATTTGAGTTTATTATTGGGAAAACCCCGGGAAGGGGTTTGAAATCAAGAAGAATTTAGTTAAAAAAACTCTTTGTCTAGAGGGGCCTTTTGCTTTACAGGGTTTCTTTTTGGATTTTTTTCCCAAATTGATGTCTCTAATAATTGGGGCTTTTGCTTCCCAAAAGGGGTGAGTTTACCCAAAAAAGTGGGTGTAAAAGAAGTCACAAAGTGGATAATGTAATCTTTCTTTATTATATTTATTATCCAGGGATCCTTAATTCAGCACTCCCAAATATGAAGGAATCTCTGTAAATATTTTCCCGCATGAGCACTTCTGACTTTAGAAGTCTCTGTGACCAGCTCTTTGAGACTTTCTGGCTCCCCTCTCCTTGTCTGAGAACCTTATCCAGGTCAGTGTGCAAGTCTTGAAGGTTGAGATCTTCTCCACAAGGAGCTGTGGCCCATGCTTCTCTTGGCCTGAGGAACCTTGTTAGACATGTTCTCTATAAGCTCATGTAGCTCTGAGCCAAATAACTCTCCAGGTTTAAATTTGAGGTTTCACAGGCTGATCTTGAAAGTACTGTCGCTTCTCAGGGCTTAATTCATACAGTTCTTCTTTTGGCATTGTAGAAGGACATACTCGTAGCTGCCAACCTGATGGATGTTCTTACAGTCTCAAGGACATATTCCACATCCATGTTTACATTATGGGAAGAGGAAAAATATCATCTTGGATCTTGATAAGCCAAATTCCTAATGCTCATAGCGTATTCTGTTGGGCTATCCTAATTCTTTCCTGATCCTCAACAGCCTGGTAACCTCTCTTGAGGACACACTCCGCTCTCTTATTTATAGGATCATTAAGACCTGACCCATCCTCTGATGGCACTACGATCTCCTCAGAGAGCCTGGCTACGGACACAGTCACCTTGGGGCATCAGCAAAAGAGGAGTTATCCCCTGCTCCAGAGGAAATATCCTTGTGAATTGTCTGTTAAAGACAAGAGGTCTGTCAGGTGCCTTACCTTCTGGAAGCATCAGAGCATCAAGGGAGACATCTGCTTTAAAAGCCCTGTGCCCCCAGAGGCAGAGTCGGACCTTTCCCCCAGGCAGTCTCTTTCACATGCCCATAGGGATGAGGAGGACGCTGCTGTTCTGAAGAATCCGAAGAAGGAAAAGCACAGCAGAAACGAGATGAAGAAATTCAAGTAATAAATAAATAACTGAAGGGGAAGACTTAGGAGAGTAAGTGAGGAAATATTTATCCATAGATTGCCTGAACGATCCACCCGTCTTATGTCTAGGAAAAGAGAAAAAACACAAGGAGGTGGGATGTGGGACACCGTTATATATATATATATATATATATATATATAGCATATCCTTTCTTTAAAACTTCCATCTGTCCTATTTTGGTACCCAGTACCAACTGCTGCTGAGTAAAATGGTTGTCGCATGGCAGTACTGTATTTCTGGTACACTTTATCACCATTCCTTTTGGGCATTGTGAGTTAGAAAATGTAGAATACATTAATTATGTGCTTACACTAAAGATTAACTAATGTGTCTTGTATTTTGCTGCCATATGTAAGAAATTCCCTGTATCATATACATATATATATATTCATATAAATATCATAAATAAATATGTATCTATACGAACATATACTGTATATATACAATCACCCTCTTACTGGGTTAGATTCGAAAGGTAGGTGCAATAAAATGAGAGACACAAGTCAGTATATAAAAACATATATTGTATAGCCTGTGAGATTGATTTTATGGTTATATAAATGATATGGAGATATACAGGAACAAAAAGAAAGGAAACAAATGTTACATAAACACTACACAAACCAATTACCAATGACAGTTACAAATCATACAAATTATATAACAAAATACAATGTTATATTACCACCAAGTTCATGTGCAGTGCAGAGCCATGTGCCATCCTGCTGGCTTCCTCCCCAAGAGAAAAAAAGGCCCGTCCAAAAGCATGCTGGTCTATTTTATAGGCCATACCTGCCCCCATCTACCCATGAGGCCTACAGACCTTTAGTGCTGCATCATCTAGAAGGCCAGGTTATAAAATGTTATCCTGAGGCCTATTGTTTTACCTTAATTAGCACATGAAAGACATCAGTTACATTCCAAGAAACCATGTGTGACTCATTCAAGAGCCTCCATCTTAGATTGTACAATTGAAATACCTTTATATATCATACCAAAATATACCTCATTATAAGTATTTCATTATTCAAAATTCTGTATTTCTTACACATATACTGGCTAATGTATGAAAGTTAGGTATTCACGCTAATCATTTGCTTCTGGAAGTTACCAGAACAATTTGGGAAGAGTCTCCCAGTGCTAGCTTCTCTCACCACAGGGTTGGAACAAATTAGTCTAATCCATTCCTGGCCTAGCCAGAAGAGAGGAAAATGTCTCATACAGGTGCTCCTCTTAAGTTAGCAAAGATTAAATAAACCCTAGCTCAGTCAGACCAGCATAAGGAGTTTAACTCCTTAACGACCACCCACTGTCTTTTGATGCCGTACATTTCAGGTCGGTCTGCAGCTATGTCACTGTAAAAAGCAGGGTTTTGTGACTCCCAGCGCCACAGCTGTGTTAGAAATGGAGCTGTACTTAACAGCTCTGTCCTAGAGCAGTCCCTGTAAGCTCCAGGAAGTGAACACTTGAAACCTCCAATCCCTGGCACTTCACCCTTTGATTTCCGCGGTCCGTGACAATGGCATAATCAAAGGTGATCGGGACTCGAGCTGACTAGTGTTGATCGAACCATTTGAGAAAAGTTAAGTTTGAGTTGAACGTCACGATTTTTTAGAACTTGAGCCAAACCGAACATATTACTGTTCGTTCGAGTAAATTTTCTTGTTCTACATTGCGTCCGACGCGCTATTTTAATAGTCTTTAGGTGCATTAAATCAGTGTAAAGTGCACTGAAAGTATGATCCTCTCAAAAATCTGGTGTCTGGTATACCTTGCATAGTAAACATAATGCGCCTAAAAAGGCGCATTGCACCTTTTTAGGCGCATTACAAAAATCACGGCACATAGCATATCATTGGTAGTGTATGTAATGCTCCTATTGAGGTGCATAACATATCACTAGTAGTTTATAGGCGATAGGCGCATTACATAAACTAGTAATGATATGTTATGCGCCTCTGTGCACAATGCGCCTCGATACGCGCACTACATACACTACCAATTATATGCTATGTGTTATGGAGGCACACAGCATGTCATTTTTGGCGTATTTCAATGTGTCATGCCTAATGTATAATGCGCCTAGTGTTGGTGTACTGTTATGGATGGACTTGTCTTTTTTTAGCCTTACAAACTATGAAACTATGTAATAACAGCTTCTCCTCACCTGTATAGGTATGAAAATTAACCTTTAATGGGGTTCGAACTTCGAACCAAACTTCTCAAAGTTTGAGGTTCGACTCAAAGTTTTTAGAGTTCGATCATCTCTACTGGTGACCCGCTGAAGCCCGGGAAATGTCTGTACAGTCAGCCTTGAGGACCTAGAGTAGTCCCAGGGCTGTCTGTATAGTAAACCTACAGTCAGGGCACTCTGTGTGCTGGCCTGACTGCTGCCTGTGTCAAACTGACACAGATTGTAATGTATTAGCATAAATGAATATGCTAACACATTACTAAATGTAAAAAAAGGAAATTACAATAGTTATTCCTTAAAGGGATTTAAAAATGTAAAAAACATAAAGTGTACACAAAAATAAATAAAATAAAAATAAATATTTAATAAAAAAGTGATTATGCCTACATTACACATAAAAACCCTAAACATATTAGGCATGTACACAGCCATAATAGCCTGTATAATTCATCTAACAGGTTATTAGTAGGGATGAGCGATTATAATCAACAAAGTTGAAATCGGCACGATTTTTAGGAAATTTCCGATTACACGATATTTTAGTTGACAATCTGACAAATAATCTATTACTATCGCTAGAGATGGGCGAATTGATTCTAACGAAGTGGAATTCGTTTAGAATTTCAGGAAAACTTCGGTTCGGAACGAAGTCGAACTTTGGGGTACTTCGGGTGAACGAAGTGTGCTTTTGATTGATAAAATGGCTATGAGCACATGGCGCTACATGGGGCAAAGCACTCTGGGAGGAAGAAGGGCATAGCCTGCATGACATGTGCAGAGATGAAGCCAATCAGAGACCGGCGGGATTCTGTGATGTCACCACACTATATAAGTCCGGGCGCGACGCCGGGAGCTCACATTCCTCTCACTGTGCTCATCAGGGAAGGTGCTGCCGCGGCTGATAGCTCTTACTGAAGAATTTATTTTTATATAGCGATTTCTGTGGGGTGTCTCAGCTTGTCTCAGAGACTGTTCTCTTAATGTTCTATTTCTAATTTTTTGGGGTATTGGATCTGAAATCCAGTGTGCGTCCAATGCAGCTGCATATACATTCAATATCCAAGTGGGATCTAAGCCAGTTCCTGTTGTATTCATTTAAAGGAACAGCGTTTTTACAATACAAATTACACACTTTAATTTTTGGCTGCATCATTTCTATTGCGCAAATTACATCAGGGGTTAAATTAAGCGTTGTTTTGCTTCGGTGTGCTGACCAAGAAAAACACGTCTTTTTCAACGCAAAATATATACATTTTTCCTGAGAGACTAATTAACAAGCAAAGGTTATTTACATCAGTAACTATAGTTGTTTGGCGAAGAAAAACACGCATTGTATCACGCTACAAAGCTACTATTATGTGCAGTCTCAATTCTTTGGCGCAATTAATCCAGGGTTAATTAATCGTTGTTTTGCTGGAGTGCTGACAAAAATAAAACCGTCTTTTTCAACGCCAAAATATAAAATTATTCCTGTAGCCTAATTCATGTCCGAAGGTAAGTAAAGAGTTGTCTCATTTACGAGCTTTCAGCCTGTCAGTGTCCTGGTAAGTTGAACTGATGGGGCGTAGTTCTTGGGTTGTTGTTTCTGCTCCCTCTCCACCTCCCATCAGCACACAGGCAGCTATGTAACTTCTATACAGGGGGGGGGGGGTTTGCTCTCAGAGTTCACCCTGTGTGTGCCTGCATAGGTCTGTTACAGGAGAGGGCTTGATCTAGGAGAGTAGAGAGGAATTGAAAGCTGTGTGCTAATAGAGCAGAGGGATGCATGGTTCCTATATCCATGCTTAGCTTATCTAGTTCCACATATCCAGCAACACAAGGGCAGTGTTACTATACTCAGGATGTGTCACTAATAAGGAGAACACTAAAGGTTTCACATGCCCTGATCTGTATAATATTGTATAGTACAGTTCCAAAGACATATCATGATTATAGTAACAGACAGGATCACTGCTGTCACATCTATCTGTGTAGAGGAGGGGGCAGGAGGAAAGCAGGCACACACAGGGTTAATCCCCAAGCAGCATGGAACAGACGCCAGAGTTCCTCCTCACCCTCCCCCTCCCACTAAGAAGCATTCTGCTGTGGGAGGGGCTCTCTGCTCGACCTGTCTTCAAGGTGATGAGTCATTCAGACCTGTCAGCCAGGAAGAGACGGATCAAGAGGTCGGCTACTATAGATATCTGAGAAGATGAAGTGTAATACTAACAGGGCTAGCTCAAATCAGTCAGGTCATTTGTAATGAAATATATTGCAATGCTGCTTGTTTTTTAAAGATCTTTAAATAAAAACCCAACATTTGTAGCGAGGACAAACCCTTTAAGCCTGTTTGTGCTTTTACATTTAGTAAAAAACACACAGTGTTTAAACGGCACACACAAGTTAAATTTTTACTTGCTTTGTGGAGCGCCAATTTATATCCAAGGGTTACCACCAAGCTTGTTACGGGGTTCATTTGGAGTCAATACGGGTGTATATTTATCATATAAGATATCATCATCAAACAGTGTCTGTACATTTTTGAACACAAACAGTATGTCAGACAGAGAGGTGCCAGGATCTTGCACCTGCGAGTGGCAGTGGCACAAACATTCCTGGAACAGGCCAGGTCGCAGCACAGCAAGGGACGTCGCAGCAGGGGTCACTCGGTGAGGCCACAACTGCCGCTGTCATCTAGGGCCGTGTGTTGTTCAGCACCCAAGGGTTCTTGACTGGTTGACTAGGTATCCTCTTACTCCCAAATGACATCTGACAACCCAGCCAAGTGTCGGTGGGAACCAGACACAACCCTTAGTTGGCATGGCCCGGGGCGGGGCAGCGGGGGGGGGGGGGGAGGGGGGGGGGGGGGGGGGTGGTCCCTCACCTGTCCTCAAGCCCACCTCTGTCCACCATCGGTTCCCTCAGCCAGAGATCTCACTATGAGGTCTGGGCTCAGGCCACTATATAGCGAGGATGAAACAATTTGAGGAGGGCAGTCAGCTGTACTTGGCAGCTGAAGAAATGGGGGCAATATCCCCTGCTTCTTGCGGCAAAGTATAGATGTGAGAGTTGGCATGGGAGGTATGGTTGTGAGAGGTCAGCCTCGGCATACCAAGACCGGTGATGAGGACACAGTGACGAGGAAACACAATAGATGATGATGTATCCGACCGCACTTGGGAGCGGGTGAGGAAAGGGCTTCATTCATTGTAGGAGAAGGAGGGCGTCAGATTGCGCGTCAGGCAGCAGCGCAGCCAGCAGTGGGTCGTGTGGCCGTGAGTCAGCAGGATTGCAGCAGTGTGAGTCGGGAGCCAAGCGGCCACGAGGTAAAAAAATCCGCTTCGGCAGGTCCAAGAAAGTCAGCGGCACAGGGGCTCGGCGAGGAGCGGCGGCCAGTATTCAATCAGTGCGAGCGTTGGCGGTAAAATCCAATACTAGGCGGTGTGGCAGTTCTTGCTAAGGACACCGGGGAGGAGCCGAATTATGGGTTTATGTAGAATCTGTGGGCAAAAAGTGAAGCGTGGCCGGGAGCTAACGATTGGCACCACGGCCCTGAGTCAACACATGAGAGTCACCATCGGTGGCCTGGGGAGAAACGTGGCTCAGATGTGGTGGTCCATCCTGCCGCCCGCAGCAAACAGCAGCAGGCCCAGTGGCTCGCAATGCGGATTGCAGCCAGTCATGGCTACACACCTCGGCAGAAGGGAGCTGTTTCTCTTTGACTCATCTGACCGGTCCAGTTGCTCCTGCTCCTCGCTACTCATGCGCAGCAGTCGTTCAGCGAGGCGATTGCAAAAGAGACAACATTATGCGTCCAACCATCCTAAGGTGCAGCAGCTGACCGGCTCCTGTCCAAGTTGTTGGTATTGCAGTCACTACCTTCAAAATGGTGGACTCAGCACCAATCAGAGGAAACTAAGGTTGTGCCGAGCTGAGATTGAGTGTTTCCAAGCCATAACTTCTTTTCCAAAAAGGCAGTACCACGCACCTTCATAAATTATGTAGTAACAGGAAGGTGGGGTCAGTCCTTGAGGTTATCGGTTTGTTCCAAAGGTGCACGGAGCGCGGACGTCTGGGGGCTTGTAACTACGGTCAGGGCCATACATTCCTTTACGGCCCACTGGGTGAATTGTGCTTCCTGCCCAGGCACACCAACAACTTGGGACAGTGAGACGGCCGCTTCCTCCTTCACGTTGTCAATACTGCTGCACCTGCGCAACTGTCCGCTCCTCCACCATCTCCACCATTTCAGCCTTACACAAGTACTGCTCCGACATACCAACATGTGAGGCACAGCGGTGTCACGCAGTTCTACTCCTGGCTTGCCTCGGGCGAACGGAAGTCGCACAGGGGAGGAACTGCTCCGCGTCATGCGCAAGAAATCTGATGTGTGGCTTTCTCCGCAACAACTGCATAATCGGAAACCCCCCCACTTTGGGTGACGTCAATGGGAAGGAACATGGATGTTCGCGCTGCACCGAGGAGGTATGGTCCATGCGCCCTTGCATGGGCACGTGTTCAATCTGGTTGTGAAAAAGGTTCCTGAAGTCTTCCAGCGATCTCAGAACATTCTGAAAATGGCCAGTGAAACTGGTGCATGCACTTTATCCATTCGTACGAAAGCCTGGAACACCCTCCTCAGGAGTTGCAGCGGCAGAACGGCCTCCCAACACAATCTGATATGGCGATGTTTCACCCGCTGGAATTCCAGCCTGCACTTGTTGGGGACCGACTGTATGACAGAGAAAGGCATTAACGATTTTTTGATGTTCCAGGCAGACAGAAGTACTCCCCTGTGTAACTTTGATTTCAGCCAGTGGCAGCTCATTGCGTGACACCTATTGCCGTTTGTGAGGCGATTCGAGGTGGCGTGGTTATTTGTCTGTCGCCAGGACTATGGGATGAATAACGTATTTCCACTGACTTCATGTCCTGGAACAGATGCTGGAAAAATCTTCTGGGCAGGGGACTGGAGACCTGGCGACTACTCTCTGGCATATGAGTCCAGTGGGGACTGAAATGGAGGAGGTGGTCATTGGAGTAGATGCATTATCTTGTGATATGTGTGTTTTTTCTACGCAGGTGACAAAATAGGTGGAGCAGTTGCAGCTGGTGGAAGTGGATGCGAGAGAGGAAGATGAGGCAGATGGACCCCCAAGCACCGTGGCAGTTATACAGTGGAAATTGGAGGTCAGGGAAGCCCCTCGGAGTCACTTGTGCAGATGGCCCGTAGCATGCTTATTTGCATGGCTAGTGACAGGCAGAGGGATGACTTCTGGCTCTCCCACCCTATTGGGACCCTCGCTACCGGTCCTAAATGGGAGCCTTTCTCCCAGCTATTGAGACGGAAGACAAACTCCAAATACTATAGGGAAAATCTCCGTTATCAGTGGACGCTGCTATGTGCGGCATCGTCACTCCTCTGACTGGTCTGACCGGGGGGTTCCTCAGCGCTCAAGTACTACTGCCGCGGTGTGGGGGGAAGGTGGGGGGGTAGGAGCAGTTACCCAGCTCCATCCAGTAGTAACTAAGGTATGGAGTCACTGATGAGGCAGCTTCCTTCACCCGCCTAATGAGGAGGGCAGTCGCCAGCACAGCAGGACCTGGAGCAGTCCTGAACCAACAGGTTGTGGCTACTTGGGACAGCAATCTTCCACCTCATGTTAGGAAGATCCGCTGGGACTATGGCAGCCAAACTGGATGTGTGGCCGCAATTGTCCGAGTTTGCTGTGAGAAGTGTCCTGCCCGGCCTGTAGTGTGGCACTCAGAGCTGGGTGTTCAGTGAGGCGGGGGCCATCGTTTCCCCAAGAGAACCCGCTTGTCCACGGGGAATTGTGGACGACTGACCTTTGTCAAGATTGAATCAGGCGTGGATCCGGCCAGATTTCCACACACCAATGCCTTACGGCGTCAGTCTGGGTTCAAACTACCTGCCTCAGCCACTATTCTGATGCCGATCCAGCTGATGCCACTCATCTGATGCAATGTTTCACCATCTGCCTACACCCATCTTCGTACCAGGGATTGTATTGCCACCCACCTCAAACTCTCTGTCATTGTGCCACTCCTTGACCTCATGCTGCTGCTGCTGTTGCATGGTGCCGTGACATCCACAATGTGTCATTGTGCCACTGTTGACCTCATGCTGCAGCTGTGGCTGCTCTTTTCCTGCATGACCTCCACACTGTGTCATTGTGCCACTGCCTGACCTCATGCTGGTGCCGGCCGTGGACCTCCGCTCTGTCATTGTGCACTCTGTGGCTTCCATCCTGTTTTGCCACCTCCAGATTGTCATTGATGCCTCTCTCTGACCTCATAGCTGCTGCTGTGACTCATGCCGTGTCTCCACACTGTGTCATTGTGACACTGCCTGACCTCATGCTGCTGCCGCCATGACCTCCGCTCTCAGTCATTGTGCCACTCTGTAGCTTCTCCTGTTTTGCCACCTCAGAATGTCATTGTGCACTCTCTGACCTCATGCTGCTGCTGTGACTCTGCCGTGCCCTACAACTGTGTCATTGTGCCATGCCTGACCTTCATGCTGCTGCCACCCTTGACTTCGCTCTCAGTCATGTGCCATTCTGTGGCTTCCTCCTGTTTTGCCAACCTCCGAATGTCATTGTGCCACTCATGATCTCTTTTTTTTACTGGCTGCCGCCGTGACCCCCCATCCCACTCTGTTGTGGATTTGTGCCACCTGTGGCCTATACTGTTTTTCCGCCTACAGAATGTCATTGTGCCAATGCCTGATCTCATACGGCTGCCGCCGTGACCTCACACTGTGTGATTGTGCCACTCTGTGGCCTAATACTGTTTTGCCGCCTCCTGAATGTCTTGTGCCACTGCCTGACCTCATACTGGGCTGACGCCATGACCTCCACTCTGTGTGATTGTGCGACTGTGTGGCCGAATTCTGTTTTGCCGCCTTCAGTATGGCATTGTGGAACTGCGTGATCTCTTGCTGGTGCTGTCGTGTCCTACACACTGTATCATTGTGCCACTCTGTGGCCTATACTGTTTGGCCGCCTCAGAATGTCATTGTGCCAATGCAGACCTTCATATGCTGCCGCCGTGACTCCGGTTCAGTCATTGTGCCACTCTGTGGCTTCATCGTGTTTTTGCCACCTCAGAATGTCATTGTGCCACTGCCTGACCTCATGCTGCTGTGCTGCCGCCGTCACCTCCACACTCTGTCACTAATGTTGGGACACATGTGTCTTGCTTGTTTTTTTCAGTTTCGCTGCATGACCTTTATAAAAGCTTCATTCCCGCTTGAGGTTTTTGGTCCAGTTTTGCCCTCTTAAGTGCCAGGGAATTTTATAGTGAAGCGATTCTGAGAGCGGCGGCAGTCATCTAGCGTGTCATACTAATACCACAAACATTGTATGAAGACCTAAACCAAGCTCACTATGCTATTTAAGCATGGCACAACGTCTACAGCACCTGCAGGCCTGAAATAGTGCTTTTTAACGCGATTCGTGCCGAAGTAATTCGGGGACCGAATTTATTTTTGTCGGAAATTCGGCGAAGTGACCTAGAGAATCGAATTTTTGAGTAAATTCGCCCATTCTAACTATCAGCGCCATTTTCCGGTACTTCCTGTCATTTTGGCAGCCAGCATCAGCTTAGAGCATCGAGCAGGGTGGTGGTGTGTGCGAATCATGACTGTGATGTGTATGGTTGTCATTGGCTGGAAAAAAATACATGGACTCGTTTTTGCATAGAACACGTTTCCTGTTCAGCATCAGTCTTTCAGTGTCTAACATTAGAGCAAGACGTGTGCTGCGTCTCTCAATACAGCTCAGATCGAGACACAGTTCTCTCTTTATTATACCAGACAACTATGCTTTTAGCTGTGAACATTAGAATGATAGGTAGATTAGAGAATTTCAGTTCTTTATTTAGGTAGACACAGGACTTTTAAAGAAGAATCTAGCACTGTCCAGCCGCGGCAGGGGGTGGGAGAGGGGCGGACAGACAGACAGGCTTTGGAAAGAATTGTGTATATTGTGCAGCCCAGACTCTGCTTTGGACCTGCATTGAAATGGCATTTTTTTTACCATTTTTCGGCCTGCAACACCTTGCACCTGAGGTGAAAATTGTACCTTTTTTTTTGTGAGTCCCAGTTTTTTCAAATTGCCACATTGTACTTAAATTTGGATACAGAATTTGTGTAGTAACTGTTGGTTGTATTTAATTGGTGCCAAAAAAACACCTTTTGTTATCAGTATAACTTATAAACTAGCTGTATTTCACTTTTGGTGCGCCCATTTTTGTTCAAATTAAGCCACCTTGTACTTAAATTTGGATACAGAATTTTTGTTAGTAAACTGTAGGTGTATTTAATTGTGCAAAACACTTTTGTTATCCTTAAAACTTTTAAATAGCTGTATGAACTTTGGTGTTCCCCAGTTTTGTTCAAATAGCCACTTGTCTTATATTTTAGTTACAGAAATTTTCTAATACTGTGTGTAATTTTTTTGGTGCAAAAACAACCTTTTGTTATCCGTATAACTTTTAATAACTATATTGCACTTTGGTGCGCCCAGTTTTGTTCAATAGCCACCTTGTACATAAATTTGGATACAGAAATTGGGTAGTAATTGTTGGTGTATTTCATTGGTGCAAAAAAAACCTTTCGTTATTCCGTATAAAATTTGAAATTGCCTGTATTGACACTTTTGGTGTGCCCCAGTTTTTTTTTAAATAGCACCTTGTACTTAATTTGGATATAGAAATTTTGTATTATCTTTTGGTGTATTTAATTTGTGCAAAATCCACTTTTTCTTATCCCGTATAACTTTTAAATAGATGTATTGCATTTGGTGTGCCCCAGTTTTTTGAAATAGCACCTTGTACTTAAATTTGGATACAGAAATTTTGTAGTAACTGTTGGTGTATTTATTGGCCGGGGGTTGGAAAGACACCAGAGTGCAAAAACCACCTTTTGTTGATCGCTATAACTTTTAAATAGCTGTATTGTACTTTGTTGCACCCCAGTTTGTTCAAATAGCACTTGTACTTAATTGCGATACAGACAATTTTGTTGTAACTGTTGGTGTATTTCATTGGTGCAAAAACCACCTTTGGTATTCCGTATCACTTTTAAATAGCTCGTATCTCGCACTTGGTGCGCCCCAGTTTTTTTCAATTAGCCACTTGTACTTAAATTTGGATACAGAACTGTTGTAGTAATCTGTTGGGTGTATTTCATTGGTGAAAACCACCTTTTCTTATCCGTTTACTTTTAAATGCTGCATTTGCATCTTTGTTGCACCCCAGTTTTGTTCAAATAGACACCTTGTTACTTATATTTGGATAAAGAAAATTTTGTGTTAAACTGTTGGTGTATTTAATGGTGCAAAAAATCACTTTTTCTTAATCAGTATTAACTTTTAAAATAGCTGTATTGCACTTCGGTTCGCCCAGTTTTTTTTAAATAGCAACTTGTTCTTAAATTTGGAATACAGAAATTTTGTAGTAAATGTTGGTGTATTTAATTGGTGCAAAAACTACCTTTTTTATACGTTACCTTTTAAATACGCTTGTATTGCACTTTGTTGCACCCCAAGTTTTGTTCAAAATAGCCACCTTGTACTTAAATTGGATTCAGACTTTGTAGAAACTGTTGGTGTAATTTCATTGGTGCAAAAACCACCCTTGGTTATCGTTTAACTTTTAAATAGCTGTATTGCACTTGGTTGCACCCAGTTTTGTTCAAATAGCCACCTTGTACTTAAATTTCGATACAGAAATTTTGTAGCAATTGTTGGTGTATTTCATTGGTGCAAAAACCAATGAAACGAATCGGCAAAAATCCCGGGCGGTCGGCAACGCCATGCAGTGCCTGATACTTGTAGTCCTCAGGTCCAGGATGCAGAATGTCAGGACGAGGAAGTAACTGTGTTAATGATTGATGATGACGACATTGCGGATCCAACTGGCTCTTTTTTGACAGAATTTGCTTTGCGAGCGCGTCATTCACTGGACGAGGAGGAAAGTACGATTGGGTAGGAGTCTGTCAGGTACAAATCAAAAATGGGAGAGGGTGGTCGCACCAAGGTCTGCTGAGATTTATTCCGCCAGCCACGATCAGCGGAAAAAGCGCCTCTCGTTATCGCGTCGGAAAAGGTCCAGAGAACATCTCAAGCATGGGCCTTTTTCGAGCAAGGCCTCTGATTCACCCAGCGATGTCATATGCTGCCTTTGCCGTAACGCATCAGTAGAGGAAGATTCTTAGGTGTTTAACCCCACCAAACATTTAGTCACAGGCAGCAGAATGCATGAGTTGAAATGGAGGCACAACACTTGGCCAAAAATGGCCAGATCGACGCCGGGCTTCCAATCCACTGTCACACCCTGTCTCCGCCTCCTCCTCCTCCGCCACCACCATGCGTTCCTAGTGCCCTGTCTCTCAGAGTCACTGATCAGGGATCAGCCATCGATTCAGCCTCCACCGTGACCGAGTACCCACCAGCACCACCAGAGACCCTTCCTACCCCTTCTCCTTTCCACCAGTTTGACCCGCCACCGCCGTACAGCGACCAGTCTAGCAGCCAGCCATTTTCGTCTACACGGTTGGGAGCAGAAAGAAACACTTTAACCCAAACATTCCCTAAGACCAAAAGCATGGATGTCGGCATTGCCAGGCTTTTTGGT